>JARQZK010004435.1:0-17500 GCA_030704885.1 Cynegetis impunctata | reverse complement strand
GGTATATTATCAGTCTTGATTTTTATATAAATGATACTCAGGGTACTATTTCAATACCTCCTGAAAGCAGTCAGACCTAGTGTCAGGGCCAAACATCCCCCCAGATACACATTAAGTGTCCCCATGAGTTGAGAATATTTTTTGAAATATAACAACTATTTTTATTTTTCCCTAACACGTTATACTTATAATATAGCTCTGAATAGACTAATAAGTATGTATTCTCACACATAGAGCAGGCTGAAGTAGACAATAAGTATAGAAGAAAGATCGACGCGCATAGACAATCTCTCTCGCGCTTAAAATGGCGAATAATGCCCTTGCGCTCATATACTCATGCAGACCCTTAATATGTATCTGTAAGATGTTTGACCCTTATGATAGTTCTGGCTGCTTACAGAAGGCATCAAAATGTACTCTGAGTATCAAATATAAAAATCAAGACTGAGAATAGAAGTAAAATTAAACATTATTTTTTTGGCAGCTTTGAACCATCTGTCTGGCAGAGGCTTCCCGCGACCGAAAGTGTCTGGCAGTAATAATTATCAGTTTTCCTAATATTCTTTGAAGCATATAAGTATAAGAATCAGCCCTGAGACTTGAAGCAAAGTAAGTTGAGTTTTTGCCTACCCTTAGTACCTGATACCTGATGTAAATTGGCTGTGGGCCCAGCTAGCAGGTATGCATACATTGAAAGTACATACGAACAATACTTTATCTTACACATATTGTTGCTCAGAAAATAAGTAATTTCTGTGAGCCCTGAGATCTTGGTCTAGTATAATACCCTTCATACCTTAATAACTATAAAATAAAAAGACGAATAATTGATGAAACCGTCGTTACTACGTGATCATTTATCATGATGAACACATACAAATACTTGACTTTATTATGTTTGTAATCACAAAATAGTTTAAAAAATTATTTACATCCCTTGCAATTTCGGTCACACAACCATAATCGGGCATAGAGTCAAGAACCAAAATTATGTCTCTCATACACGATTTGCCTCTTCAAGGAAAATCAGGTATAATTAGTAGGGATATTAGTCTTCAAATTAAAAACATTTAGGGCAGGTTATTAAAATGGGCTTTTTTAGTTGACAATATAGAAAATTTTGAAGTACACTTATGATTTAAATATATCAAATATAGGAGAATAAATGAGGTCAACCTGGTCGCTAAGCAAGACACAACCACCTGTATTATGATTGAGTTTGAACATTCCTAATAGTTCTAAATAATTCAATATGACTCATTTCGCCTAATTTGTGTATAGTTTCGAATATATTTGTGAAAACTGTTGATGGTTTTCGCGGCAATCGTTTGAAAAGCTAATATCTGATTTATTTTTCAAAAAAAGATTGTTGGTATTATCAAACGATCGACCAGTTTAACATATAATTATCATACACTCCTTTCCTTATAGGACAAATTAACTTGTGAACTTCTGAACTTTCATTCGTCAAGCATTGAACAATGAAAGTTTTGTTCTGTGTTTGCAATCACTTTTTCCGTTAGTGGACCGAAATAAGTTCAAGATATGAATTTTTCATATTTTTCCATATTCAATTGAGGATATATGCTGCTATACGTAGGTTGAGTACGTTTCTTTCTAATCATTTCATTCATGATATTTGAATTGAATCCATTATTCAAAGCTTTTGTTTTGATAATAGAAATTCTTTTCCCAGTTTTGTCTAATGGAATTGAAAATGCTCTATGGGTTAAGGACTGAATATTTATGTGAAAGTGAATGGTTCGAATCAGATAGAATGCATATAGCTGTGAAAGTTGGTTTTTTGTATATATCAGAACAGAAATCATTATTATCATGAAAAACAATTAAATCTAAACAATCGATCCATTTCCTCGTCTTAGTTGAATTTCATATCTAGATGAATGCTATTAATATAAATCAAAAAATGATGCAGTTGTCTCTTTGTGCCTTCAAAACAGGCAATTAAGTCATAAATATTATTATTGGGAAAAACCCAAATTGATAACATGCCGTTACTGTATTTCATTCGTAGACCAATATCGTTACTAAATTCTACCTGTATTTCCATGAAGAAGTATTAAGGTTATTCAATACCTAATAAAAATATCTTTTTGAAACAGATTCATTTAATTACTACTAAACGTTGAACATTGTTAAGTTATGAGAGGTAGAATAATAATGAAAATCTTTACACATTATATAGGCGACTAAGTCGCCTCAATCCCTACTTGCAATTCTAAGAAAAACAAATTTCAACAAACACCTATAGCAAGCAACATAATTGTATACCTTATATCTATTCTATGAGAAGAGAATAATGTTACAAGGTTATACCTATATAAAAGACAAACATTTTCATGATTTCATCAATCTGCCCGATGTTGGTCGTATGACCGAAATTGCAATAGCAGGAAATAAATTTTTAAACTCTGATAATGAACAAAGTAAAGCAAAATTTTTGTTTTTATTCATCATCGTTAGATGAACTCCTAAATCATACTATGAAATTGGACTACTGAGTAGGTAGAGGGAGAAAAAATAAAGTATGCAGGTTCGACTCATTCGAAGTTGGTTCGTATAGAAAAAAACCCAAATCGTTCAAAATAGTTCATCTTTAGATTAACACTTGTCATGTATTTCCAAGAAGGTATCGAGTTTTCCTAGTTTACCGACTTTTTCATTTTATCTGTCATATGCATCCAGTTTGCAACTTTTCATATTTTCATATACGGTGTGCAATAATTCATTATATCATAAACATAATATATATATATATATATATATATATATATATATATATATAAATATATATATATATATATATATATATATATATATACATATATATATACATATATATATGTAGATATATATATATATATACATATATATACATATATATATGTAGATATATATATATATATATATATATATATATATATATATATATATATATATATATATCTTTACTTCGAATATATTGACGGTTTTCGAGATGTCTAGCATGACAAGGTTTTTTTTCTCAAAATTCGTCACTAAAAATATTTGAAATCATAAAGTTTTGCCAAATCCAATTGAAATTTATTTTTGGTCAAATATTCTACATTGGTAACTCTCTTCAACGATATATCTGAAGATATACAGGATATGAAAAAACGCTTGCCACATATTAAAATAAAAATTTGCAGGATCTTCTCTTTTAAATGTAACACCCTGTATATTATCGATGCATAAGATGCGCGATGTCCAGATAGAAGGCATCCAGATGAAAGATCTTTCCGAAAGGTCATGACACAATTTCTTGAAACTGGATATATGAATTATCAGTCTAAACATGAGCGCATCAAGCCAGCTACTAACGAAGATGATGAATTGCAAGTTCTTCTTGCTGTTGAAGAAGATCTTTGTAGGAGTCAACGACAAATTGTTGAAATAGTGAATATGAGTGAGAGATCAGTTTAACGAGTTTTGAAGAAATATCGCTTTCATCCTTACCACGTTCAATTACATCAAGAAGTACTTTATGATAAAAGAGAGAGATTTAGCAATTGGGCCATGGGAGAATTTCGTCGAGACGAATATTTTTTCAATAACATTTTATGTTTGAATCAATCGAAATTCCATGAAAATGGATTTGTGAATCGACATAAATACCATTATTATTCGGCAGAAAATCCACACTTATTGAGACAGGTGGATTATCAACATAGGTGATCGATAATGTCTGGGGAGGCATCATTGGAGAATTTTTCGTAGTCTTTGAGATGCATCTTAGGATTTCTGAGTAGGTGCTTATCTCGTGTAGTCTAATGCTTCACACTCCACAGATTTCTCTATCTCCTTGCGACATTTTATGCGTGCAAAATGTCTATTGTATAGCCCCATCTCATTCAGGCGTGCTCTCAAAGAACCTTTTCCAGTGAAGAAGCATGTTATAATGCGAACTTGATTTATGCTCAGGTTGAACATTTGATGGTTCCTTGAGGTACTTTTTCCATTTTGTAGATTCATACCATGAATTTTATTGTTATTTGGTGCAGTTTGGACTTATCCTCCGGTATGTCTTAATTATTTAAAGTTCTTAGACATTGTATGATTTTGTTGCACTCATTTCAGCAAGTTCTTCAGCTTTTTCATTGCTATTAACTTCTCAGTGTCCTGAGACCTACATAAGTTTGAGTTTATTGTATTCTGCCAGTGTTATAAGTTCTGATGGAATTCCATCACTAGCTGTGACGTATCATCTTTAGGTACGTCTGTACAAATTTCGATCTGTCTGTTCCGCGCTTTGATCAAATAACCTATCAGCGCATGGCGATATTACATATATTTTCAATTGCAATACGAAGGTGTCTGAGCTATGAGTTTGTTCCAATACCGTATTCTCCGGCACCAGTTCGCTCTTTCATCTTAGGTATGTTTGTTAACCAGATATTTTGCCCAACTGTGTATCTGATGTTTTTCAAGTTTTCACTCACTTGGGTCCTGTAATATTATCTCAAAAGTTGTGTGGAATATGTATTTAGAAGTCATGTGGTCCGAAAGTTTTATGTCAAACATATTGTCTCCCACTCAATCCCTAATCTTATGGTTCCCCATATGATAGATAGAGAATTTTGTCTTGTACCCATACCAGGATTCTGTTAGTATCGATATTTCGATGGAAGATAATGGCTACATGGTTATGATGGGTGTGGATTTCATGACTTTTTTTGTGCTGAAGCATGCAAGCCATTTTACCTTAATCAACTCCACAATACGTGTATTTTGTTTCATATTTACCCACCAAACTGAGGATGCATATATGATTATGAGTATTAATAAAATTTTGTTCGTCCTTTACACCGTATTTGGATATAATCCCCACGTTTTTTCATGCAGATGGTCAGCATTAGCGTTGTGACAACTTGTTTCGTCACTTTTTCAAATTGTTGGTTCCGTGTATTTTTTGAGTCTAAGATGACTCCCAAAAACTTCCCCCGATCATTGAATTTATATCCCATGTTAGAGGTCAGAGTCTCTTCTTATTACAGTAGAAGCTATTACAGATGATTCAGAAAGACCCAAGTTTCTTTCTCCACTCATTTAGTTATTGTGTTTAGAGCAATTTCCATCATGTCTCTGATAACGGTGTTGTGCTTACCTTATACTATTGTGGAGATATCGTGCGCATAGGAGGATATTTTAAATGTAGATTAAATCTACATGAAAGAAGTTTTTACAATCAAAAAACATTCTAGTGTCATTGTTTATTATTAGGATAAAGTACCTATAGATGAGTTTATATTGTTGCTAGAGCAACATAAATTTTATTTAATAAATACCTAATCAATTCATTTAAGTCTGCATTAATGATATCCTCTAAATTCTGAACACTGTTCAGCACACTGTTCAGAACACTGTTCGCACCACGTTCGCACTATAAAAGAGTACAATATCATCTGCAATTATGTGATACCGAGCCTATCACTGTAGTACTTAGGCATAATATATGCAACGAATACAAACTGGTCTCATTATGAACACCGCAAGGTTTCTGTCAGTGCGGTAGATTTTGAGAATACTGAAAATTTTACACCAGAATCGCATTCTACTCAGTTTCTCCTACAAAATATCCTAACTTACAACATCAAATGCCTCTCCCAAATCTATAAACTTGACAGCTTAATTATTTTATTATCTAGCTTTGCTGATATTTTATCTATAAAATTTAATGTTGTTTCTATGTTGTTGAAAATCAACAGCCTTGATATATCCAGCAACGAAAGACAACATAATATTTTTCAAATAAAAAATATATGTCAAATGTTACTTTCGTCCTCAAAGTCAAGAAGAAAGTAGCACGGTATGAGTCGAGCAATATTATATGAACAATGAAAAAAAAAACATAAGTAAATCAAACTGTTTTAAGGAAAAATTGAGCAAAAAAAATGTAAATATTTCTTGTCACGAATAACAAAAAAAATCAATAACTTCTATGAAATAATAATTCACCCTCTGGCAGTCGTGAGATAAACTCATAGATATAAACGTTATTATACAACTTCTTGCATTCTCCTGTATCAGATTGACATACTGGTTTCTTAACTCTACTTCTCAGGATATATTCTCCGTCAATTGCATTTTCTTCAGGGGTGTCGATAAGTATCGGATTTTTACGTTTTCTACGATCTCTTTTTGTTTAAACCTTAGACTAGATTATGGTACAGGTCATATATCTTGAAGTGGAAAATAAATTATAGATGCTTGTCTCACTAGGTACCTACTGATTGGGGCCATCTTAGTGATGGATCAGAGCAGAGGTAGCAGAATTTTTAAGCTGATAAGCATGATCGGTTTGTATGTTCAATGTAGGTAACCCAGAGAATTGGTGATCTGGAATTGTTATATTAAATCAAATGGTCCTAACCCAACTTATGCTTATGACCATTTGATATAATCTAACAATAAATTCTGAATCACCAATTCTCTGGGTTGCATAGAACATGCAAACCGATCATGTTAATCAGAGATTGAATTCTGCTCGATCCTGATTCTGGAAGATTATACGTAGTTTTTTAAATACGGATTAGATCAAGGTATAAGATTAAACTGGGCACAAATAACATGTTACTGTTATCCCCGTTGTGTTACCTACAGATATGTCAATTTTGTATAGAACCATGTTTTTGTTGTTGTACACGTCTGTTTCATAAAACTAAAAAGACAATACAATACGGTTAACATTTACAACACACTACAGACCATATAGGTAATTACAAATTACTATTCAAATAGTCACATTGATATCATCACCTGAACACTACGTAAATAGGAACTAAATGAAAAAATCATAAAAGAAAAACATCAGAGCTCCGTCACTAAGGTCGTATTTTTCGTGAACTTCATCGCATCGAGATGAGCATATTTTCAAAAACTACGAAAAAAAGGAATGTTTAGTCAAAAAATCCTCATTTCAAAGGGAACTTCCTAATATGAACTCAATACACGTGCAAATTTCCAATTCTCTAACCCAAGTTGGTGATTTGGAGGTGAAAAATGTTTCAGTAACCATTCTTAGCTCCATACAACCTTTAAATAACAGAAGAATGCATTACATAAAGTGAACAAGGTAAATTCTTTAATAATTAAAAAAAAATTATCAAACAACTTTCCAAGGAAGCTGGTTATACGTATTCAGCAACGCAAAATCTGCATTCACAATCGAACGGTGAATTATAGAAATTGTCAAGTCACCCCGACTCAAAATCTGCATACAGCTGTTTCGATCTTATTAGATCTCATCAGTGCAGCTTATTTGACCCGGAGTGAATTAACAATCTTCTAATTGTTCACCAATACAAATCGTGGTCAGTATCACTGGCTGGATAACAATCCAGAGCGCCATCCCACCAAAGATATTGGGAAACAACAATTCATCGCTTAGACTGAAAATGCAGAAATTCGTCGCTCGAACACGTACCTCCTGATATGAAGATATCTACTCTACAACAGTGGTGTATATGATTCCAAGGCATACTAACATAGTGATTTAAAACCTTTGGATATACTCACGAGAGCGCGCTCCGAATATTCTAAACGTACTTGTTGACCATGGTCAACAAGTACGTTTTTCATGATTTGATTGTTGTATTTTGCGTATTAAGCAACTAGAATATTCGGAGCGCGCTCTCGTGAGTATATCCAAAGGTTTTAAATCACTATGTTAGTTTGTCTTGGAATCATATACACCACTGTTGTAGAGTAGATATCTTCATATCAGGAGGTACGTGTTCGAGCGACGAATTTCTGATTTGTATTGGTGAACAATTAGAAGATTGTTAATTCACTACGGGTCAAATAAGCTGCACTGATGAGATCTAATAAGATCGAAACAGCTGTATGCAGATTTTGAGTCGGAGTGACTTGACAATTTCTATAATTCACCGTTCGAATGTGAATGCAGATTTTGCGTTGCTGAATACGTATAACCAGCTTCCTTGGAAAGTTGTTTGATAATTTTTTTAAAATTATTAAAGAATTTTCCTTGTTCACTTTATGTAATGTATGAAATTGTCCATGGTCAACAAGTACGTTTTTCATGATTTGATTAACAGGAGAATGCTAAATTTGAAATATCTGTAATTGATTTCCACATCTTTTGCCACCGGTTTGAAAAGTTTTCGTTATCTATATTATGCGCATCCGTCAGAATATGATAAAATAATAATACTAGGTAGGTATACTTATTTTAAAACAATTACCTATACCTATTATTCATTTGCCTGGATTTATTTTTTATTCGGTAACGATATAGGTCTATTAATTCATAAAATGCACATTCTAATGTTTTGTGACAAGTTTTAATTCAAACTTAGGTACCTACCTACTCAGAAAGACAAGCATTGAGAAAATATCAAAAGTTTAATTTCACAACGTGACAAAAAATTTATGCGTATTGATATACCTAACCGTAATCATTGCATCTACATTACCTTCAAAATTCAATTCAAATATTGCAGTTTAGATCACTGACACCTATACGAGTTAAAGTATAGAGGTTGATCTGTGCTCATTATTTCGTATAAGAGTAGGACGAGAATAAAAATGGTGAAGTGTGGCAGTGAATATAAATTATAACAGAAACTAACAGAAAAGTACAGTTCAAAAATATTAATCCTCTTATTCACTTATCACGCTGTGTAATCTACTAATATTGCAACGTCAGGTTGGCCGAGCGGTCTAAGGCGCCAGATTTAAGCTCTGGTTCTCGAAAGGGAGCGTGGGTTCGAACCCCACACCTGACAGTGGTATAACTTTTTGTGGAAATAATTATTATTTGTTTATTAAATTGAATAAGAACTATCATATTCAGTCGTACAATTTAATTCTAATACATATTTTTTGTAATTTAATATTAAAATAAATATGTCAGTATTTTATAAACTTTTTTTAAAGCAGTTTCTAACTTATATTCATCTAAGTGTTGAATTATAATATGAGGATAATCGTGAGTACGGAACTACAGTGACAATAAGTAAAATATGGTTAAAACAGCAAATTAATTCTAACCTTGAAAATAATTTATCAAAAGAAGAAATTTACGATGTAGGTAAAGCGGGATACACATTATTGCAACGCAATGCAACCCGACAAAACACGACGCGTGTTGGATATAATCAAATCCTGATACAGCATTTCCCAAACTTGTTTGACCGCGACTATACGAGGTTTTAACATTTTTTGCGACCCACCTTATGAAACAAAAACATTTATTTACAGAACAGAACGCAGGAGCGAGCGGTTAAGTTCTATTTATATGCTATGTGTTTTTAAAATGTTTGCCGCGAGCCAGCAGAATTTTTTTGCGACCCGGTGATGAGTCGCGACCCAAACTTTGGGAAACGCTGTCCTAGTAGTTTTTATGACCAGAATCACACTATGAACACCCGACGTCATGCGGTACAGGCACACGTTTCCTGTTCACACGTTTTGTCGCGTCGCGTTTCAATATTATGTTTACATGGATAACTACATAATACAATAATACACCACAAATAATTACTCTGCAACTTGTGTAGGCATTTATTTTCTGGTTATTAATCGAGATCGTTAAAGAATATTTATTCTGTTCACAAAAATCCAATAAAATGTCTTGAATTCATCTGTAAATACTATTTTCATAAAATTTAGTATTGAAACCTCTGCTGGTTGAAGTGAAAATTATGCTTAACAAACAAACTTAATGGTTATTTTTTCAATACTTGACATATGATGTAAACTGTTAACAACTAATCGATTTTACTAAAATTAATTCTGATTGAAATAAGATATACGTAGGTACCTAATATTATATATTTCTAGTGATTATTTATTCGAAATATAAAACGGCCGCATCTCCTATACCTACGCTTTGTAGGTAGGTATATTATATCAAATTCGATAACAAAAATAATAAAAGGGAAGCTAATTACCAGACATTTTAAAAAATTTAAAGAAATAGTTGAAACCAACAAAGGATCATAGGTTAGACAAAGTATCTGAGTTATTTAAGTACAAAACGAATTCATTTTTGGTTGAGGCAAGAAAAATATAGTTCTTGAAGAAAGTTCCATAATTTTTCTCTATTATTTTGGACAAGGCCCTAGATATCAGCTAAATTGATCAGTTAAGTAAAGTTTTTCGTTTTGTACATATTAGTTACAATGATGAAGGGGAACCGACTGATCTGCTCATAGACGAAGTAATTACTTCATTTAATGCAAAGAGAATCAATCGGCCTCAGGCTTTGAAAAACTTGAGTCAGATTCTCTAAATGAAAAATGTCTCGATGTCCAAAAATGCCGGGGTTATGCATACGATGGTGCAGCGGTCATGAGCGGAGCTTATTCAGGATTGCAACACAGAATAAAAAATGTAGCTGCACCTGCCCATCTTGTACATTGTGTTACTCATAACTTGTACCTTCTTTTGAAGGACGCAGTATCGTCCAATAGACACATTGAGAAATTTTTCGAAACTATTCAAACTATGCATGATTTTTTGGGGAAAATAACAAAGCGTTCACGAAAACAGTACGCCCACTCTGAAGAAAACACTAGCTCTTCTGGGAAATATTAGGGTACGAACAGAACGAGTAAGTCGAGGTGGAGGTGTAGCTCGCGGTCGCGGTCGATGTCGACATCCATGTAAAACAAACACATTGAGTTAAATGAGAGCGAACATAACGAGTACGTCGCGGTGGAGGTTTAGCGCGATGCCACTAAAGAGGTTTACAGCGATGCTTTTGAAAATCAAATCAGTTTGTTTTACATGGACGCCTACCTACAAGGATGCTTCGCTATGATTGGTGCGTTCAAGGCAGTGTTGTCATCACCCTTAGCAGCTCGCATACAAGAAGTGTTGTGTCTGACATTTGTTTCTGTGTTTGTTAGTACTCCAGTTGCCAGCTTTTTTCTCCTTCGGGTATTAATTTAATTTTTTTGATAATTTGTACTAAATATGAAGGAAGATCTCATAGCAATTGTACAGAAAATATGAGCAAGGTGTCATTCGATTCGGAATAGTATGTAGATATGTTTTGATAATAAAGTACCGCTCGCGAAAATTGTAAAAGTTATAAACAGTTTTTTTTTTTTTGGACTGAGGTCGTTGTGGCTCGCTTAGCCTTCCGGGAACTGCGACCATGTAGGTCTTTTGTTCTCTACCCTACCCATTCATTGAAACCCAAGGAGGTCGTCAATGGTGTTGATAAACCCGACAACATCCTTGGGGGCCTTGGCCATTACCTCATGGGTATCCAGAACAGGTTTCCCCATATGGGTGGTTCTTAGTCCCGCCAACTCTGGACACTTGCATACCATGTGTTCAGCTGTTTCTGCTTCTGATCCACAGAGCCTACAAATATCATCTGCTGACTTTCCCATACGGTACAAATGGTACTTGTACCGACAGTGCCCTGTCAGCAGTCCAACCATCATCCGAAGCTCAGCTCGTGACAGCCTCAGGAGCTTTCTGGCATAGGTCTGTGAAATCTTTACGAACTTCTTTGACTGCGTGAGTCCAGGAGTGTTTCTCCAGAGGGTTACTCTATTATCCAACTCCCATTGTTGAACCGCTGCCTTATATTGGTCTTTTCCAAGACCACAGAAAGGCTCAGGTCCAGCAGGTGTTAACCTTGATGCACTTTTTGCAACAAACAGTTTACTGAAAGATCAATATTTATAATTTTCTCAGAGGGGTAAAAATACGGTCGAAACGGGTAATCTGGCTTGCGCAAGCCACTCAAATTTTGGACACTTTAAAAATAAACATTATTTAATCATATTAAATAGAAAAGTTAATGAATGAAAATATTCAGGCACTTACTGGATAGGTTAATGAACTATAATCTGGCGGCAAAAATCACGATTTTCTAAATAGTTATGTAATAGTTAATAATCAATTTTTTTGGGCTTGAACATGAAAATTTTAAGTCTTATAACTGTTCAACTATAAATCTGAGATTTTTTTCTTTCCTGGAGCTATTTTTGAAAGGCTCCAGAATAGATTCTTTTTGAAAATATTCGAAATTTACGTAGTTGTAAAATGAAAACAAATTTTTTCATAATAATTTCAATAAATCCGTTTTTTACCATCGGAAGCTGCATGAATAAAGCTTTTCGAAATTTTTATCTCTTATTGTATAAAAAATTATTATAACCAAATGCGTTGTTAATAAGATAATAAAAAAAAATTTATGATTTTTTAATTTCTTTTATTTTGAAACTACGTAAATTATCAATAAAAAACTTAAGAATTAAATTTTTTGAATTCTTTCAACCAGAATCTATTCTGAAACCTTTCAAAACTAGCTCCAAGAAAGAAAAAAAATCTCACATCTTTAGTTTAACAGTTACCACACTTGCAATGTTCATGCTCAAGCAGCAAAAAATTATGAATTAACTATTGCATAACTAATTCAAAAATCGCTATAAAATTTTTTTGCCACTGAATTATTGTTCATTAACTATCCAGTAAGTGCCTGAATTTTTTCATTCATTAACTTTCCTATTTAATATGGAGAAATAATGTTTATTGTTAAATTGTTCAAAATGGGCGTGCCTTGCCAAAGCCAGATTAGCCGTTTTTGGAGGTATTTTCACCCCTCTGACAAAATTATAAATATTTATCCTATAGTTTCGGAAGTTGAGACTTCACTATAGGAAATTTCCTCCTCTTTTCGAGTCTTTTTCGAGACATAAAAATCTCAATTAGTTGCAGGAAACTAAACCCCTTTTTTGATCTTTCAGTAAATTGTTAATAACTTTTACAAATTTCGCGAGCGGAACTGTGTTTTTTTTTCAAAAAACATCTACATTCTATTCCGAACCGAATGACATATCGTTCATGTTTTTACGAGATTGTTGAAAAAAGTTGAACAAAAAAGCACTTGTTGACTAGACTACAGAATGATATCCGAATATAAAGATAGATTTCTATTACATATTTTATGAAGATAGTTAAAATACTTATTAATTTTTTCATTTAAACTTAAACACTAGAAGTCATTAGAAGAATCGCTAGATTTTTTTGTAGTTAGACACATAATTCAAGCCGCTGTAGCAAACAAAATGTCGCTAGATCTAGCGACAAAGTCGCTAAATAGGCAACACTGGTTCGACTAAGCATCGCTGGTAACCTCCTCGTTATGTGCGGTCGACATCGACCGAGACTTATCTAGTGTCATCTACCGCGAGCTACACCTCCACCTCGACTTACTCGTTCTGTTCGTACCCTTACGCTGTTCATGCTTTAAAATTATGGTTTTGCGATATAATCAAATGCATAACCCAGATAAAATTGAAAACAAAGAAGTCTAGCGAAAGGAACATGGCGTTGGGAATTCAGAAGAAAATCGAAACTTTCTAAAAAAAATTTCTTTTCTTCTTTTTTTTCACATAATCAGCTTCAAAATGCGTTGCAGAGTATTCAGAGCTTGAGAACGAGTTTTGATGGAAAATGTGTTAGAAATTTGCGATAAGTGGAAAATCAAGAAAAGGTTTTAAGACAAAAGTCTCATTTCGATGAATAGTCCTAATATGAGAGATTTAATAGTCCTTAAAAACACTTCCGAGTAAATATTTTCTAACCAATGACAAATAATATATTATCACAACTCAGAAATAGGTTTTCTGGAATAAAAATGTCTTGGAGATTTATCAAATCGTGCAACCTCAATATCTCGCATATGCACCGAGAAGTGACTTGGAGGAAAAAGCTGCTGAGTTTTCCAAAACTTCTGACGTGTCACCTTTTTTTTTCCTAGTTGCTATCTGTTAGGTCAACATTTTCGAAAGAGATCAGTTTCTTGAAAGATGTCAAAAGTGTTTGCTCTTTTCTTAATCATTCAGAATGAGTCATTGTTAAGAAGTAATCCGGATGTGTGCACAGCACTTCTTCTGACTACCACTATCACTACTGAAAAATCTGACAGAACATTCTTTAAATTGAAGATGATGAAAACTACTTGCCAATCTCAATGGGACAATATATACTAAGCAACTTAGCTTTACTGTCCATTGAAAATAAAAAACACGCAAAATTGAGTTTGATAAAGTAATCAACGAATTCGTTTCAGTGGAATCAAGATGAAAAAATTTTTGTTTCAATTTTTCGCGTTAACATTAAAATTTAATGAAATCGTTAATCAATGATAACCAGGTTTTGATGACTATTTCCGAAAATTAATGTAGGCGATTGAAATGTATAAAACTTTTTTCTTATGATTTAAAGTTTTGGCTTACGAAGTCCTCTCAGAGACCACTTCAACCAATTGTTGCTGAGGAATAATAATATATAATTATAATTATTATGGACAAAATACAGTGATATTTTATATTAATTTTTTCTATATTAATATCACAAGTAATTTTTAAATGGGGTAACTACATTTTGTTTTGCCCAGGGGCCTTTTCATCTCAAGTTCCGGCCCTGTTCTCATTATTCCTCGGAAGTAATACCAAATTTCAGCTCTTTTGGTTCGAAAGGAGCCGCTAAAGATCCCAATATGTACCTGAAAAAATATATATATATATATATATATACAGGGTGTCCGGAAATGATGAGCAAAAAATTCAGAGGAGAATTTTAGACCAAAAATAAATGGTACCTCTTCATATAAAATTTTTTCGAAAATTGATTATTAACGTAGTTACAGGGTGTTAAAGTTAGATTTTATTTACAGTTTTATTGCTCTAAGTTTTGCCACGCTCATAATATTTCAACGAAATTTCGTATTTGGGGCTTTATCGAGACGAGGAAAACAAATTTGCCCACAGTATTCTCGCATTTTGTAGAGGGCGCCACATACGAGTATATACTTTCATTTAAATGGTCTCAACTTTTTTGTGTAACACTGTATACGACTTTTGACTGAATATTTTCATTCTCCTAACCTTCTGACATGAAAAAGGTATACTACTTTTGTTTCGATAAATCTTACCGTTTTCGAGAAAAACGCTTATATAACATTTCTTGAATGTGATTAGTACGAAATCATTTTAATTTATTTTCAACCTTAAACATAGCATCATTTGGAAACAAGCGCTATGGTTGCCGTAGAAACAAGTTTGGGGAGAATTAGTTTTGACAGTTAGTAATTTTTTGAAAATTTGTTATTACGCTGATGGTGGTCAGTGATATATACTAAAAAAAATAGCGTACTGAACACAGAACGAATGGTTTAATGATAAAATCATAAGGTTAACGAACGAAAACTTAAACATTCAAATCAAATGTTCAAAGTGGCGTCCTTCTTCTTCAATGCATAAATTAATTCTTCTTAAAAGATTGCGACGAACTCTATGGAATATTCCTTCCTTCTGCCCTATTACTTCACAATTGGCAACAATTCTTTCTCTCAGCTCTTCGACGCTTTTCACAGGTGACCTGTATACAAGCGTCTTCAGGTAGCCCCAAAAAAAGAAATCCATTGGGTTTATGTCAGGGGATCTAGAAGCCCACTGTACAAAACCACCGCGTCCTATCCACCTTTCAGGAGAAGTATCATTTAAGAATTGCCTGACCGCTAAACTATAATGTGGTGGCGCGCCATCTTGAAGCAGCCACATTGCATTTCTCAATCCGAGTGGTACATCTTCCAATGAAATAAGTAAGTGGTTTCCCAAAAAATCCAGGTAAACTTCACCATTGATTCTTTGTGGAAAAAAATGTGGCCCAATTAAGTAGTCCCCCACAATACCAGCCCACACGTTGACGGAAAACTTATTTTGGTAACCACGCTCTATGGATAAGTGAGGATTCTCATCAGACAAAAAATGCTCATTATGAAGGTTTATCAAGCCATCATGCCCAAATCCAGCTTCGTCCGTGAAAAGGATATTACGAACAAAATTTTGGTCTCCATTATGGAGTATTCTAATGGCATTGCATAAATTCACCAAGAGCAGCAGATCCTTGGCAGATAGCGATTGCACCATTTGGTAGTGGCACAGATAAAGGTTTTGTTCGCGTATTACTTCATGTACTGAGCTCTTGGGAATGCCCTCTTGGAAACTAATTCTTACAACACTTGTATTGGGATTATTCTGTATGGAATTCAAAAAACGAACTTCTGCTGTTCTAGTATTCCGTTGTCGGCCTACATCAAAAATTCTAGTTTTGAAGGATCCAAATTCTCCCAGTTTTCGATGGAAATGCTTCACGATACGTCGTGCTGCAAGAGCATTACCAGCAGTTAAACCGTAATAATACTGCATGTCCCGCAACTCCGCGTTAGAGTAATTGTTATTCATTATAATTTTTTTATGACAACAATTATTACAAAAAAACTTGAACATAATTAATAACTGTCAAAACTTATTCTCCTCAAACTTGTTTCTACGGCAACCATAGCACACGTTTCCAAACTATGCTATGTTTAATGTTGAAAATAAATTAAAATGATTTCGTATTGATCACATTCAAGCAATGTTATTTTAGAGTTTTTCTCGAAAACGGTAAGATTTATCGAAACAAAAGTAGTATATCTTTTTCATGTCAGAAGGTTAGGAGAATGAAAATATTCAGTCAAAAGTCGTATACAGTGTTACACAAAAAATTTGAGACCATTTAAATGAAAGTATAGGCTCGTATGTGGCGCCCTCTACAAAATGTGAGAATACGGTGGGCAAATTTGTTTTCCTCATCCCGATAAAGCCCCAAATACGAGATTTCGTCGAAATATTATGAGCGTGGCAAAACTTAGAGCAATAAAACTGTAAATAAAATCTTAATTTAACACCCTGTAACTACGCTAATAATCAATTTTCGAAAAATTTTATATGAAGAGGTACCATTCATTTTCGTTCTAGAATTTTCCCCTGAATTTTTTGCTCATCATTTCCGGACACCCTGTATATATATATATATATATATATTATATATATATATATATATATATATATATAATATTTATATATATATATATATATATAAATATAAATATATATATATATATATATAAAAATATATAATATATATATATATATATATATATATATATATATATAAATATATATATATATATATATATATATATATATATATATATATATATATGTATAACTAATTGATTGGGAAGAATACTTGATGAAAATCCATTATAATATTGTAAATAAAACTCACCAGTTTTCGATTTTCTTTATATTTTGTTAACATGACAATTGTTTCGCCAAATACAGTAGCTTTTTCAGTTCAGATATATATTACATACTAACTTTTACAAAGAGAATATTGAAAGATGAAGGAAGGGATATATAATAAAAATAGGAAACACCTAAACGTAATAATCACTTTGCAGGTAGAAAGTTCAAACTGTAAATAAATAACTTGGGAAAACACAACAGGCACAAATATTCAATATTACATCTATAAAAGATTTAACAGCGGTGAATTATTCATATCTAATTGGTTATTTAAGAAATTATTGGATTGTTTCATACTATTTATTTCAAGAGCTTCTAATGAAGAATTGAGT
>JARQZK010004434.1:17500-302380 GCA_030704885.1 Cynegetis impunctata | reverse complement strand
TTTTTTTTATAAAATAAGCTATTTTCAACTTTTTAATTCAATTTGCTATTAGAGCGTGATTTTTCAATATGAGATTGAATTCGTTAGAATCGCATCTCGACTAGATGCATTTCTCGCGCAAAGTACGATCTAAGTGATAGAGTTCTGCCGCTCACGTTTTTTTTTTGTTGAGAAAGTCACGAATTTCATGACAAAACGTAAACTGTTCAATACTGTCATTATAGGTACAGAAGCGATAGGAAGCTTCATTGTTTTGGTATATCCAAATTTGAAAGAACAAATCTGCGCAATATGAGGTCGGCTTTGCTTTTTAGTATTTTCATCAATGATACACTTTTACATAATTATTACTGATGAAGTATTTAACTGCAATTTTTCTTGAAAATTAATTTCAATGAAATTTTATCCTGAACAAACCATACCGTAAAAAGATAATGATTTTTAAGAAGATACAAATTTTCTGGAAATGTCGCGCCAAAATTTGATGATAGATTAACGTGATAAATAATGTTTTCTAATTTTTGTCTTCATTTTTAACTAGACTTGTTATAAATACTGTCTAATTTATTTCATCAACTTTCTAACAACTTCGAAACATTGTAGGATCGAAAAAAAAGAAGCCAAAAATAAGTGACTACAAAGAGTACAACACAGACACAACTGTGAGATTCGTCATCACCTTACCCCCGAAACAGTTAACCAGTCTGAAGAAAGAAGGCCTTCACAAAATGTTCAAACTGCAGTCTGTATTAAGCTTGGGATCCATGTATGCTTTCGACGAGCTGGGATGTTTGAAAAAGTAAGTAACGTTTTAGTGTGTATTAGTTAGAAATTTATATATTTGATGGAATTTAGAAATTGAATCAACCTCAGTAAAATAAGTGTATCAGTTTAACGAAACAGTTATTAATCAATTATAACACATATTTTCTAATTTTGTACAAGTACCACTTTGTATTGAAATTGCAAATTTATTAGTTATATTGAATCGAGTTGATACTGATATGTGCAGAGATTAAAGGATTAATTTAGTGTGCTCAGCGATTATACATCTCATAAATTATTTAATGTATTCGAGGTAAGCTCTAATGCTGCCATCGGGGCCAAGAATTTAAATTAGATTAGATGTGAATCTTTACATTTATGTGATGATAATAATCGTAGATCCTTTCAATTGAAATAATCCCGCTTCTCTTTCAGATACGACTCTCCAATGACGATACTGCAAGACTTCTACACGCTAAGACTGAAGATGTATCAGAGGAGAAAGGAGTTCCTAGAGGGGATGCTCGGCGCAGAGGTGGCCAAGTTGAGTAACCAGGCCCGCTTCATATCGGAGAAGTGCAACGGCCAGCTGACGATCGAGAACAAGAAGAGGAAAGCGATTATCGACGAGCTGATCAAAAGAGGTTATGAGGCGGATCCGGTCAAGGAGTGGAAGCAGAAGAGCTCCGCAGGCGACGGAGAGGAGGAGGAAGAGCAGGCCGAAAACGACGATGATCCAGAGGAGGCTCTAGAAGCCGCCGGTGGGAAGAAAAAGACACCAGTAGATACGGGTATGCTCTTTGATTTAAGCTGAAATCTGACTGAACTGATGTGGACATAGAATAATACATTAATCAAACAAATCCCTTAATGGAGCTAACTGCATGAGCCTCGACGCCAACGACATTCCTCTCCATCCGTGAAGAACAGTGAATGTTATTAGAATCAAGATGGCAATCACAAACAGTAGAAAAAATATAGAGCTGTTTCATATTTATTGGGACTCCTTAAGTATTACCCATCTACCGAATGTGATAATCATACAGATCCTTCTCTCTCACCAGAATCATAAGACGAGGAACCGTGACTAGTGAAGTCGCAACTGCGCCTTCTGCCGAAACCCATCGGGCAAAAAAAAAGTCAGTTGTAACGTTTGTGTCTTATGTGTTTCGGCAGATGGAGGTGTTGCGTGTTTATATTTCACGATGTCTCGTCTCTGGAATTGTAAGGTAAAAATGCAGCATCGGGATGGTTATCACATTGAGGCGGATATAGATTGTTTCTATCGTTTGCGATGGCAACTTTGATGTTAATAAAATTCACTGTTTTAATGATCGTTAGTATTATTCCATTATGGTTCAATTTGAATATAATTTCTAGTACTCCATTTTTGTATAGATTCAAACGTGATCTTAAATATACATATATATATATATATATATATATATATATATATATATATATATATATTATATATATGTATATATATATATATATATATATATATATATATATATGTATATATTATTATATATATATATATATATATATTATATTTACTAAAATATAGGAAGTACCTATATTTTAATGTATTCTGCTTACTTGATATTATATAGTTATTATATTGTTTATGTCTTTGATGTTTCATTTGTTTTGTTTTATAATTCATTCTTTCAGAAAAAGCATTTCAAAAACATAAGGACGTGAAAAAATTCGACTATTTGTTGGGCATGTCCTTGTGGATGCTGACCGGAGAGTGAAAGAACGAATTGTTACATCTGCGTGATAACAAGGTACAGGAATTAGATGTACTCAAAAAAAAGAGCAATGAATACTTATGGTTGAAAGATCTCAGAGAATTTCAGGAGAAATTGGACGAGGTCGAAGAGAAAGAGAGAAGGGAAGAAGCGAGGGTTAAATCGAAGGATGCCAAAAAACCAGTTGTAAGTCTAGCACCTTTATTTTCTGGAAATTGCGAAATTTAGTGCTTTCATTTGAATCATGTTATCATGTCATATTGGAGAATGAATTTGTTAATATTATTAAGTATTATTTTTTTTCATACAAATAGAATAATGAACGTAATTATATCATTTTATATAATGTTGTTCTAAACATGGCATATATAGACCATAAGTGGTCCATTTCATGAATCTTGTGTAGATTTCTCCACATATGTTTTTAGATTTTTCTGGCAGTCAGTTAGCACAGGTTTTCACATCTTGTTCTACGATTGTCAGTGTGCAAAATGAAATTTTGACTGTTCTTCAATCATCCCGTTGAGATTTGGCTCCAAGTTACTAGCAGTAATTCGTAAAACGCTCTCAAAATGCTCGCCGGTCACTTTATTCCACCATTTGCTTTTACGGAGATTCATTGTTGAAAATATCTGCTCACAGATGTATGAAGACCCAAACATCGAAATAATTTTCTGATCGAGTTTTAGCGAATTGCGGAATTGAAACTTGGTAAACTTTTGTAGAAATCAAGATTAAACAGCTTCTTTAGCGTATCATTGCAAGGGTGGCTGAGAGAAAATATGCTTGCCACTGTGACGTAGAGTATTCGTCTCCAAAAGAAGTTAGGTTATCTTTGAATATTCTTCTATAGTACGGGTAGTCTCGAAATATCGACATATTTCTCGGCTAATGAAATCAATGGCAATATATAGTAGGACCGTATTTGAGTAGATAACTGTAGTGATCGCGGGCTGGACTTGGACCACCACTTGGCCGCCATTTCCCTATCCCCAGCGTAATGAAAGCTGTTGAGTCATTCTGAAATTTTGGATGTATTTTAGACAACGAAAGTGGTATTATATAGAGATTTTAAGCTTATGAGGTATCTCCTTTTTTTTAACTCAAAATTATCGAATCCTCTCAAATTATTGCACATTCTTTAATTTTTTTTCGACTTGTACAATAATTGTTGAGAAACTATCTTGAAACAAATCATCTGTTATTTGAGGGTAAGTCAGGATTAAGGAGTCAACATTCTTGCGAATCAGCAATCCAGTATGTTTGTGTAAATTGGAGAGAGAAAATGAACAACGGTGAATTAGTTATTGGTGTGTTTGTGGATCTTAAACGTGCATTCGAAACCATTGATCGTACAAATCTTTTGAAAAAGATGAAGCTTTATGGTATTTCTGATTGTGCTTTAAGTTGGATTGATAATTATCTAAGTGACATGTATCAAAAAACCAAAATAGGATATAGGGTATCTCAAAAAAAGGAAAGCTCACTGGGTGTACCTCAAGGAAGTGTCTTGGGACCCCTATTATTTATTGTATAACGATCTAAACAGGACATTAAAGAAATGTTTTATAAATTTATTTGCTGATGATACCCCCATATATGTGTCCGGAAAGGATTATTCAGAAATTGTAAATACATTAAATGGTGAGCTAAGTGTGTTGTATGATTGGTTGTGTGGAAGTAAATTGAAACTAAATTCGTTGAAAACAAAATGTATGGTAGTAGGTTCCGTGACAAAGTGTAAATACTTTTTGAATTTGGGATTAAGTTTATTTATAAATGGATCAGCTTTAGAATTTTTCAACACATATTAATTATTTATGTAAAAAAATTGGGAAAAAGTTGGGATTTTTTAGTAGAATATCATATTTTGTTTCAAAATGGTCCAAAATGTTGATTTTCAAAACTATAATTTTACCTCACTTTACAATTTGCAGTTCATTGTTAATTTCGTGTAACAAAGAACAGGTGCACAGATTACAAATACAGCAAAACAAAATAATGCGTTTATTATTGAATTGCAATAGATATGTGCCGATTAACGATATGCTAAATTCATTAAATTAGTTAGATGTTGAGCAGAGCATCTTTGTTGTACAAAATTGAAAATAATTTAATGCCAGAGTATATTAATGTTTATTTAAAGAGACGACTGACGCTCCATAATTATTATATTCAATCAAAGCAAAACTTTAATATTGAGCATGTAAAAACATCAGCATTACAAAAAACTTTGCTCTATGAGGGACTTTGCCTTTATAATGAGCTGCCTGATGTAGTGAAGAATTCACCAAATGTACATTTATTTAGTAAAAGACTGTTTGTTTATTTACGCAATCAAAATTGATATTTTCTGTTATTTAGACATAAGTAGCTAAGTGCTAAATAAAAACTATTTTCATTTCATTTCATTGTTACTTTTGTATTTTTATATGAAAATAGAGTATGTATATTTAATCCAATGCGACACCGTTTTAGAAGGATTACGATTGTCCTACTAACCGACCATGTTCCGAAGCGGTCAAGATAGCCGATAGCGATAGCGAGGCCGAATTCAATGAAAATAAAAGGAAATCCACGATCGGTAAGGGCAGCGGGAGCGACTACGGCAAGCAGTACAAGGCGAAAAGGAGCAAAATGGACAACGGAGCATCTTTTGAACCCGGGACCTCCCGAAATCTAGTAAGTGGGAGTAAACACTTGTCTAACTAGCTCGTCGAGGTAATACGAAAATTCAAGTTATATTCATATATTTTTTTCATGCTGAATATCCTAATTCTAATGGAATAAGCAACAGTTTTGTTACGATCTTTATTAAATAGCATAAGAAGAACTAAACCATCAGAATTTACATATCTACAACATGGTACAGTTATAGTGTGAGTTAATATAAACTATACAAATGCAGTAATAATGCCGAATATAATTAATGAAAAAGTTCCAAACTGGCAGCGCCACACCAAAATTCTTGAAGTTTATTATTGTTTATGGACGTCACATTCACATCATTTCTTTGGCACAGATTTTGAACAATTTATTCAAGTCGAAAAAATTCAATACGCTATTTTAGAACATCATTTTGTCGATTTGAATAATACTGTTGTGTACCTACAAATATATTTATATATCTATATATAAAATATTTTTAAGTTATTTTATGTTATATACAGTTATAAAATTAAGAAACCTGATATTATTTGCAAACTTATTGTGAATTTTATTTAAAAATAAGAAGGTCTACAATGAAATTAATATTATAAACTAACTAAGGTGAAGCTTTGGTATGATAATTAAATAATTCATTTGGTGACTCAAGGACAAAACTAATTAAAACAAAAATATAAATAAAACCTGAGATATCAACGAAGCGGTTTCACTATTATGAAGATTTATCAGTTGTTTAGAATATTGGAAATATTAACTATTTACCAAACAACTTCAGCATGAAAAAACTGAATGAAAAATAACTATTGTTTTTCTTTGAAATGTATGAAATATTTTCAGAGTTTTAGTATAATAAATATAACTCAATTCTACTAATTCTAGTATGAAATTTCGTATCTAGTTACTCGATGAAAATATTGACTAATTTTTTTGAACTACAGAACAATTTCGGTTCGAAGATTGTGAGAAAAATGAATAAATAAAATAAAACCCTTAATTGAATTTTGTTCGTTCAAAATTTCTTTAGATCTTCTCCATTAATTTACCTGTTTTTTTAAATAACTTTTTCACATGAAAAAGTTTCTTATAGGTGGGCCAAATTATTGAAACATCCCAACGTTTAAATAAGAAAAAGTTCTCAATATTTTCCGAAAACCGACTGTTTTTGTACATTGTTATGAGTAAGTATTTGATAAATGTGAACTCATTTACTTACTTGAATTTAACTGCTAACTATGAATTATATTTCAGCTTTGTTGGATTTATTTTCAAGCCAAATCGACTGTATTCTTCTCCAAATTCATTAAAATATGAATGTTGTATTTTTGTAATGTTTTAGAAATTAATAACAGAAAAGCAGCAATTTTATTTAAATAGGGAAGTATTAAATTAAAAAGTTATCTCAGGCTTCATTTTATATGAGGATGACCAAAATCAGAATTTCTGTGGATGAATAATTTGATTTTCTACATGCTTTTTGCAAAATATATTTTAACCGTAAATTGGGAATAAAGTAAAGTAAATTATTGTTACTAATTTCAATGCGGAGAAAAGCCACTCAAAATTATGAAGTTGATTTCGATTTACATAAAGTAGTCTAATAATCAGGATGGGATGTCTCTTTTTTGTTTAATTTAGTGAAAGTTGTATTGAAAATTAAATTTCACCAGAATCATCGATTTAAATGTTATTAAAGATACATTGTTATTTCGAATGATTATTTAGTGGCTGTGGAAATTCTATTGTCTTAAGAAATTTGAAAAAAAAACTGAAAAAGAAATAAATTCAAATCCCCTACAAATTCCCGACGTTTCGGTTCATCTTCAACTATAGACTGAATATAAAATTTAACGAAGTTTTAGTTTATTTCTTTTATTTTTCATTTCTTTCAGATTTTTTATGAATAAAAATAGTGAATATTGTTACTTATGACATCTAGATTTGATTGTATAGATACTGGTTGGTTTTTAGCGAGGAAGAAGTGAGGTTATGTTATTCGTAAAAAGTGCTTAAAATTTTGTGGAAAAGAACTCCCTACTTCGAAGAATTTTGAGCCATTATTTCTTAAATCAAACAAAAAAATTATGCTAGACCTGAAGTGATTCAAAATGTGAAAATTGTAAAAAATAAAATTAAGTAAAATTATGAAAGAAGAAAAATCCATTCAAAAATTCGTAGTGAATAAAGTTCCTTCACTCAACATTGATTGAATTGAAACTTTTCACAAAAATATTACAAACAGCGTCAAAATGTTTGCAAAGTTCATTAAAAAGGAGTATTAGAAATTCAAAGCTCACGTGACGAATAATAGTAGATACATAATTTAATTCTCCAGAAAGAAGGTATCCTCAAACATAAAGCCATTAAGTACGGAGTATACTCCCTTCAATTTATAAAGTAGATACGTATAACATACGAAAAATACGAATTTTTAGTTCCAGACTATTTCACTTGACCATAGGCATCTTTCAGCATGAAAAAATATCAAGAAATTTAATTTTATCATTATCATGATCACTTCTAATTTTGGTCACCTCAATTTTCAAATACAATTAAAAACAAATAAATATACATGAGAAAACCACAAAGATATGCACGACAATGTCAACAATTTTGATTTCCAACAATGAACAATTAATATGAAAATTTGTTGCAAAAACTACACGCTAACATTATTTTTGAAAGTTGATTTATAAAATGTCATTATAGTTCGGCGGCTTAACTTTGTCGTCGACTTCCTCAAGGCGGTTGTTGTTCTTGTTCCTCTTCATGGCGGCGTAAATCGAAGCAGCCTTGTAGTTTATGGGGCCATATTGGTCGTCCAAGTCCGCGTAAATTAATTCACTGTCGTTTGGCAGAAATGGCTGAAAACACAAAATCGTAATGAGTATCTATGGGATACCGATTTGTAACGCAATTGTACTGCCTAAATGAATGTTACGAAATCATGTACATCTTATGCATTACATAAAGTGAACAACGAAAATTCTTTAATAATTTTAAAAATTATAAAACAACTTTCCAAGGGAGCTGGTTATACGTATTCCGCAACGCAAAATCTGCATTCACAATCCAACGGTGAAGTATAGAAATCGTCATTTCGATCTAATGAAATTGACTAAGGTGAACAAGTATGTCTCTCATGATTTGATTGTTGTATTTTGCGTATTACGCTGCTTGTATCTTCGGAGCGTGCTCTCGTGGGTATATCCAAGGGTTTTAAATCACTATTTTAGTGTGCCTTTGAATCATATACGCCACTAGAGTAGATATCTTCATGTCAGGAGGTACGTGTTTGCGCGACGAATTTCTGCATTTTCGGTCGAAGCAATGAATTGTTGGTTCCTAATATCTTTGGTGGGAGGGCGCTCTGGGTTGTTATCCAGATAGTGTTGGAGACCACGATTTGTATTGGGGAACAATGAGAAGTTTTTCAATTCACTCCAAGTCAAATTAGCTGCACTGATGAGATCTAATAAGATCGAAACAGCTGTATGCAGATTTTGAGTCGGGGTGACTTGACGATTTATATAATTCACCGTTGGATTGTGAATGCAGATTTTGCGTTGCGGGATACGTATAACCAGCTCCCTTGGAAAGTAGTTTGATAATTTTTTAAATTATTAAAGAATTTTCCTTGTTCATTTCATGTAATGTATGAAATTGACTATGGTCAACAAGTATGTATACATTTTTAAGATTTTATACATATTATGCCTTCTTCAGTTAAATAAAGTGTCTTTCAATATGAAGGCTCGAAATTTGTGAGGTTATAGCTGCCATTTTGTTGAAGAAAAATCTGTCGACTTTTTTATATTTTGTTCAGTAGTATATAGCAAATGACCATGAAAGGTTATAGCGTTAAACAAACTTTGTAAATAATCAAATTATTTATTCAAAATATGTGCTCTGTTTAAGAATCGTTGCTCGCATTACGTTCCTTTTATCCTCGATATAACCGCCTAGCTGAATCGTCTATTACACGTGAATGTGCGAGGAATAATTAGAGACAGTCTATTTCTCGTCGTTCACAAGAACTTGTACTTTCTGTGACTTCAACTTGACGATTTTTGCGGTAGGACTTGGGTCCAGTATAAGTCTCACTAACACAGGATCTTAAGGTAAACGATCGTAGACATCGTCGTGAGTTCTATAACTGGGCTCTAGTGCAATTGAATTTCAACTAAATAACGCCAAGAAAATTGTATTGGATAAGTGAACAAGCTAAATAATCGGATTTGGGGTAGTAATATTCAAACGAGATACATCACCGCAAAATGCTTCCCGAGAAATTATTTTGGTGCAACGCGACCACAAAAAATCAATGAAAATGCAAATCATGCAATTTAACCGCCTTTATGCTGGGTCCATATTAATGGTCCTCGTCAATGCCTATTAACGCCATTGAAAACGGAAGGATTAATCAACGAAATTAAGTAGATAAAGTGACTGGGCCACACTACAAATTCAAGGTCAATGTCCATCATCGCCAATAAAAATGGCGTCAAATATGTCCTTTAAGTTTGTTGTCGAAGCATTCGAGTTCTTCTTCAGGCTTTCTTGAATCGTAGGTCTATTCGTCAATTCGACGTCGAAGTCGATCTACCGAACGCCATCCAGCAAATTCTGCCAGATTTATGTCATCGAAAATTGGACCTCCTGAATACGTGCTACCAAGCAAAGCCGAGGCACATATTCGAAAAATGTTATATTTCATACTCAATGCAAAAAAAAATTCTTTAAAATAAAAATAAAATTAAGTGGACATCTTACACAACTTGTAAAAATGTGTGCTTTAAGTTGATATTTTTGTTTTTGAGCAGAAGTAAGTTGAACTAATATAGTTCGTAAAAATTTTCTATGACTCCGCATATACAAAATATTAGCTATTTTCTGTAATACTGTCCTCCGAGTTAGTGAAGTTTTTTATACTCCATTTGGCAGGCGTTAAGTGTTTTTCACACCTTTTGGCAATAATATAATCCAATGCTTTGCTTGTTTTTAAACGTCTGTAACTTCTAGGAACTAACGCATTTACACGCATTTTTTATTTTTAACCGTTTGCAAAAAATGCTCAGTCATTTATATATCGGTTCCACAACTAGAAAAAATGGCACCTTAACTGCTGTATATAAAAATGGGATATCATATAATTCTTGCATATTTTTTAACATTAACTCGACATTATTATTAGTATTTTTTGCATTTTGCCGTTAAACACTAAACTATAATTGAAGGAAATTTTTTGCCGGATTTGCTTAACCTGAAGACGAAAGCTTTTATAAATGATTGATTTTGCCAATGCTAGACCACTAGGAGAATAACATCAATTCATAAATGGATAGCTCCCCAGTTGCAGATCCAAGGGTTGGGATAAAAAGGGCAATTGCATATCTCAGATACGACAGAAAAGCACTGAGAATAAATAACTAATCATTGAAACACAATATTTTCTTAATATTGCCCTCAGTTTATCGATAATAATCATAATGAACAGTATTATTATTATTGAAATAAATGTTTCCATTATTTCCTGCTCGGTGGCCAGCAATAATAATTAGGACTCTGTAGTTTCTGCTCTAGGTCCGCAACTGTAGCTCTCAGTTATGACAATATTTAAGATTTGAACTAATATTCAATTAATAGAAGAAAGAGAAGTTTCAAAGGTACATAGTTGAACGAAGTCAGTAATGATAGATCACATGATATGTAAAATAGTTGTCAAATTAAATTGCATTGCAAAATTTTAGAAATATAGATAATGTCGGTAAAAATTGTTACAAAAATAAACAAAAGTATAAATCATTACCTTAAAAAATATAGGTATCACTTGTACTCGTTCTGCCGTTGGTCTAAAACAAATTTTGAATATTATTCATAATACGGACGTATCTACTTCGGTTATCTATATTTCTAAAGCAAAATCTCTTACTTTGTTAGTTGCGGATATTATTTAGTAATCGGATATTCAAAATTTTGGAAAAAGGATCTTACACTGGTTTATTGAGTTTTATGTAATAGTGACAATGGGTAAGATGATGTTTAAGGAAAAACAGACATGAAAATTTTAATTCAAACTGAAAAACAGATGATTATATATTTTTCATTTGATTATATATATAGATATATATATATATATATATATATATATATATATATATATATATATATATATATATATATATATAGGTAGATATATATACCAGTGCTTTCATGATGAAAGGAACAAATTCATTAAAAAATTAGGTTTCTATTTCATGTTAAAATCCTCGGACAGGTCGATTAGTATTTTTATTTGGGCACATTTTTCGCAATAAAAATTTTGTATACAGGGTGTCCTCATTCGAGAGCTATGGCTTTGTCATTAGTTTTTTTAAAGGTAATACCCTGTATATTAATTTCACTTTACAATTCTACGATAAATTCTTATCACTTTTTGTGAAGATACCATATGCCTCAACTCGATGGATTGCCAGATACGGAGATAGTGGGTAATGAGAGGTACGATATGAAAACACACAAATGTAATTACTAAATTTAATTTTTACATATGTTCAATCTGTTGTCCGTTTACTTCGAGACATTTTGCAAGTCGATTCAATGTTTCCCGTTGCACACATTTTCAATTACTTCTGGACTGATAAGTCTTATTCCTGCCTGATTCTCTCTTTTAGATCATCAATATTATTTGGTCTATTCAAATAAACTTTAGACTTCAAATAACCCCATAAGAAAAAAATCCAATGGGGTTATGTCCGGTGATCTTGGCGGCCACTCAATCGACCTCTCCGTCCTAATCCATCTGTTGGGAAAAGTTGCATCAGAAATTGTCGAACAGCGATTGAATAGTGAGGAGGTGCCCCATCTTGTTGAAACCATATCTCGTTATTAGGTATGTCAAGGATCTTGTGGGTTAGGAAACAAAAACAGCTAAAGCCGGAATGAGTTCGAACTGGAGAAAGTTCAAGTAGTCCTCTCCGTTTAGTGTGTTCCTTCAAAAAAATAGGGACAACTATACGATTTCGAACAATCGCTGCCCATGTGTATTAATTTTTGAGGCCGCTGTGGTGTGGCATTCATTGCATCCAATGAGGATTCTCGGTCGCCCAATACCTACAGTTTTGTCTGTTGACGTGGCCATTTAAAGTAAAGGTGGCTTCATCAGAAAAAATTATGTTTGTAATGAAATTTAGATGTTGATTATGAATTTCAAGAATCTGCTCACAAAAATGTACTCTGCGGTCAAAATCGTCCTTCTAATAATTCATGTACCAGCTTAATTTTATAGGGATGATACTTATTTACCTTAAGTATTTTATGGACCCTACTGATAAATTGAAATTATTGGAAATTGTAGTAATGGATGTATGAGGGTTATCTTGGGTTTCTAGTAGAACGTTTCAGCACTGTTTCTTCAGATACTCTCGGGGTCTTCGCTTTAGGTAATATCTCTAACGTGGCCGTATCTCCTGAATTTTGATTCAATTTTGCTGACTGTCGATCTAGTAATTGGCGGACGATCAGGATGATTTTCATTGAATAGATTGCAGACTTTCTTCTTGTGAACGCACCCTATCTCCAAAACCAATCATTATAAGTACTTCAATACGTTCTCTCTCAAGTAATTGCATTTTCTTAAACAATGAAGTAGTGTAGTGCCTGGAGCGTTAAAAACGTGAAAACTGCGGACTATACAGCACCAGTGAATGAATTCCAGATGGTACATGTGAAATTTCATCTTCAGATTTAATGACAATGTTTACCTAAATTTTTTTTTGTACTTTTAATCCACATTTTAAAATCTCCAGGTGCTCCACTATCTCCGTTATAATCTGGGAAATCCATCAGTTTGAAGGCCATATGGTATGTTCACAAAAAGTGATAAGAATTATCGTAGAATTGTAAAGTGAAATAATATACAGGGTATTACCTTTAAAAAACTAATGACAAAGCCATTGCTCTTGAATGAGACACCTGTATACAAAATTTTTATTGCGAACATGAAATACAAACCTAATTTTTTAATGAATTTGTTCCTTTCATCATGAAAGCACTGTATATATATATATATATATTATATATATATATATATATATATATATATATATATATATATATATAATATAATATATATATATATATATATATATATATATATATATATATATATATATAATAAATTCGATGGACTCTGTGGTACATGGTACATGTATTCAGTCTTGATAATGCTGTAACAGGCGAACTAGTCGAATAAAAAGTTATTTTCATTTTGTGGTTTTTTAGACAAGTTATTTTTCTTATTATTTAATTTTTTTAATATATATATACTATATATGTATATCTATTTATATATATATTACTATATATATATATATATATATATGTATACATATATTTTATATATATTATATATATATATATATATATATATATATATATATATATATATATATATATATATATATATATTATTTTAGAGAATGGCACCTGATTCTCTGAAATTTCCTTAAGTGGAGATCAATGGAATGAATACTATCTGCTAAAAATTTTGAAAGTTTATTCAAATTATGGAGATAAATATTCTTTTTTACGACCATAACATGATACTGCTATTCCTAACTGTTTCTAATTAAAGAATAAGGTACATTGTTTGTATTCAATTTCATTTGCTTACCTGATAGCACAACGAAGTCATTGTATTATCATTATATAATTCATCACTTCTCCCATGGAATTTCAAAATTCCAGAAACAAGAAGTTAGGCATTTGTCAATTTCAACCCAGATATATCGAAAGAAAAATATGTGAAAGCCTTCCAATCCTTCATACATTGGTAAAGGGAAAAGGCTACCACGTCAAATGAAGAAACTGTATTAATTTCATATTTTAATGTATTATCTCGAACATTGAAATCCTCAACTTTATGAGCGCAATATTCTGGCTAAAATAATTTCGCTAATATATGTTACAGTCGTAAAAAAGTATAGTGTATAACTTTCCACAGAATTCTCATCTCTCACTCGTATAATTTCATCATACTTGTGGGAAATTACTATCATTCCGTGCTAGTGATACGATATTTTATTTCATTCGAGTTGAACATCTCTAGTTCTACTTTTACTGTTTGATTTACTAACCTAAATTCTACTGTAAAAACAAACAGTAAACATTGAGTTAGACGTCGATTTCCTGACCGATGTCGTTAAACTGCAACGTCGCATATTCAGTCTTTGGTTTGTGTTTTTGTTGCTTGGACTTGGACGTACCGCCTGCCCCAGCTCTCCTGTTCGATTTGGGCATGTCCAAATCAGCGTACACTAGGCCATTAGGCCTTCCGCTATGGGGCTTGAGAGGCGAGTTCATTCCAGGCTGCGGATATTGCAGATGAACAGAACTCTGCACATTCTCTTGAAAACTCAGACTTTCCTGGTAGTCCTTCGGTCTCAGCACCACTAACGGACCGTTGGTTTTTTGTTTGTGCTTTTCCCTCTTATTGCCCGACTTCGCGCCACAGTTCGGGTCCCGATAATCTGACACGTAGCCGTTCTTCATCAGGTTCTCCTCATGGAGGTTTTTGATTGGCTGAAAGTAGCTCTCTGCCGTTTGAAATTTGAAACTGTGGCACTTTTGGAGCGGTATGTGAAAATGCTTCTTCTGCTTTGACTTGTTCGAGAACGATTTGCTCTTAGGAAGTTGCTGCTCTTGGAACAGTGCGCGAGGTATCAACTTGGTGTGCTTGGGGTGTGGAATGGTTGCCGAATATTGGGGGGCCAGGTCCGTATTGGAAGGTTTCATATGCGGGGAAGTTAGTGTGTAAAAAGCATTCTGAAAAAGTTTGGTTAGGTTAAGTTAGTTAAAGGAAAATTGCAAAATCGTTTTGTTCCACTGATAGACCACTGTATTTATGTTTTTTAGCAAGTTGTGAAAGTATAAATCTTTCAAATAATATATATATATATATATATATATATATATATATATATATATATATATATATATATATTCAAATTCGAGTCTATGCATGGGAATTTCGATAACGGTAAGAGATAGAGGGATGGTTGAATGAAGGAAAAAAGTGGCATATGTCAGAGGTCAATTATATGGATGAAAAAATGAGATCTAGCTTCTTTAGTTATGGAGTTATACAGGAAAAATCGAAAATTACGAAATTCTTCTTTTGTCTATATCTTTTTATTATAGGAATTTTTTTCAAACAAATTGCCACTTTGCCATTGAAACTTTTTGTAGGCTATCCTAATATCTGAATAAAAATTATATACAGGGTATCGTATAAATTGGTCCACCCTCAACTGTTGCATTTTTTGAATGCCAAGAGTCATGTTTCATATTGTCGTAGCATTTTCATCTGAATTACAGAGTGTTTTGGAAATATTGAACTATAAACAGTAAAATTTCAAAATTTTTTTATTCCAGCTGTAATTAAAAAAAATATATCATAGAATAAGGTATAGAATGACTAGTATTAGTTCAATATTTTCAAAACACTTTATGATTCAGATAAAAATGAAACGCCAATAGAAACATGACTCTTGGCATTTGAAAAGTTGCAATAAAAAATACAGGTCCGTATTTGAAAATTAAAAGTTGAAGGCGCCCAATGCGTACGATACTTTGTATATACATTTTATTCAGATATTTGGAAAGGCTACAAAAAGTTGCTTTGGAAAAGTGGCAAAATTTTATGAAGTCTTCGTTAAATAAAAAGATATAGGTAGGCAAAAGATGAATTTCGAAATTTTCGATTTTTCTTGTATAACTCCAGAACTAAAGAAGCTAGAACAGATTTTTTAAATTCATATAATTAATCTCTGGAATACGCTACGTTGCCTCCATTCAACCAACCCTCTATCTCTTACCAATCCCCATGCATAGACTCGAATTTGAATAGCCCTGCATATATATATATATATATATATATATATATATATATATATATATATATATATATATAAAACCCATATCAGTGATGTTGAATAATAAGGAGTATTGCCGTAATTTAATATTTTAAACAAATTTCTTCAAAGGTTTTAGGTTCTCGGCAAAGGAAGGGGGCAGTTATTAAAAACGACTCATCGTCAATAAAATTCTATATTTCGGACCCAAAAATGCAGTCCTTCCTCAGGAATTACTGAAAACCCAATTTAAACTTTACAATCAAAGAAAAACACTTGAACAATAACTTACATCTGACAAAGTCAATAAATTAACAAAAACAACATTTTTAAAATTGGTTATCTACCAACAACGGAGGTTGTAATGCATTTTTAAGAAAAAATATGTAGGTATGCACGAGCATGGATGAAACAGTCAACAATGAGTGAGTGATAATAGGTTAAGTACACAGAACATCAGCAACCGGTGTAAAACAATACAAACGTCAAAACTTAAAATGAAAATGTCATCGGTCTCGACAATTCGAACCATCAACCAATCTATCCAATGACAGAAGGTAACTATAGATGAGGCTTAAATTATCAATATCTGTTTTTTATTTATATTATTGTCAAAATTCTTGATATAACACATCTCAAGGAAAGTTCTCTTAATATAGTTGGAATTTACAGATAGGATACCCGTCTCGTCAAAATTAAACCGATGATCCAAAGAAGAAGCATGATGGGCCAATGCAAATCTTTTTGGTTGTAGTCTGATGTCACTCTTATGAATAGCAAGTCTCCTCTTCAAGCATTGTGTCGTCTGACCGATGTAAACTGAGTGACAGTCATTGCATGTAACCAAATAAATAAAATCTGATACAACAAGAAACTGGAATCCTATCCTTCAATTTGCTGAAAAGCCCACGTACCGAAAAAGGGTTGTATTCAGCAATCTTAACACGAGGAACATCATGGAAAATGTGGACCAGACCCTGAGTAAGTCCCTGAACAAGGGGTAGTGAAACATACCTGATTGAATCTGTATCACCATTCATTGCTGTGTTGTTGACAGACAAGTTGAGAAATCTCATAGGTGCACCATCATGGAAACAATTAGCAAGAAATGATCTTGAATAACCATTGTTCAAGAATATATGGAAAAGTCTGGATTCAGATGAAATAACATAATCAGGATGACAAATAGATGTAACCCTGTGAATCATTCTCTTTATAAGGTTGATTTTGACTCCCCAACTGTGATTGAATCTGCAATGGATATATCTCCCTGAAGAAGTACTCTTCTGGTACCAATCAAGGTTCACAACGTTTCCCGCCGATCTGACCAACCTTGTATCTAAAAAGGGAACGCTGTTCCGGTCCTCCTCCTCCACAGTAAACCGTATATGTTGGTCAAAACCGTTGAAAATCAATAAAATTTCTTCTGTTGCATCATTCGGCAACGATAATATGAGATCATCCACATATTGATACAAAAAAGGTAACTGAAAAGAAAGTTGGGATATGGATTGCTTAAGTAGTGTTGACATGACCATCGATGCTAAAATAGGGCTAAGTTTGCTACCCATTGGACAGCCAAAAATTTGAGAATATACTGTTCCCTGGAACGTGAAATAGTTGGAATCAAATAAAAATCTGGCAATACTACAGAATTGTGTCATTTCCATTGTTGTTATCTGAATCCAGACTTTTCCATATATTCTTGAACAATGGTTATTCAAGATCATTTCTTGCTAATTGTTTCCATGATGGTGCACCTATGAGATCTCTCAAATTGTCTGTCAACAACACAGCAATGAATGGTGATACATATTCAATCAGGTATGTTTCACTACCCCTTGTTCAGGGACTTACTCAGGGTCTAGTCCACATTTTCCATGATGTTCCTCGTGTTAAGATTGCTGAATACAACCCTTTTTCGGTACGTAGGCTTTTCAGCAAATTGAAGGATAGGATTCCAGTTTCTTGTTTATCAGATTTTATTTATTTGGTTACATGCAATGACTGTCACTCAGTTTACATCGGTCAGACGACACAATGCTTGAAGAGGAGACTAGCTATTCATAACAGTGACATCAGACTACAACCAAAAAGATGTGCATTGGCCCATCATGCTTCTTCTTTGGATCATCGGTTTAATTTTGACGAGACGGGTATCCTATCTGTAAATTCCAACTATATTAAGAGAACTTTCCTTGAGATGTGTTATATCAAGAATTTTGACAATATTATAAACAAAAAAACAGATATTGATAATTTAAGCCACACCTATAGTTACCTTCTGTCATTGGATAGATTGGTTGATGGTTCGAATTGTCGAGACCGATGACATTTTCATTTTAAGTTTTGACGTTTGTATTGTTTTACACCGGTTGCTGATGTTCTGTGTATTTAACCTATGATCACTCACTCATTGTTGACTGTTTCATCCATGCTCGTGCATACCTACATATTTTTGCTCAAAAATGCATTACAATCTTCCTTGTTGGTAGATAACCAATTTTACAAATGTCGTTTTTGTTAATTTATTGACTTTGTCAGATGTAAGTTATTGTTCAAGTGTTTTTCTTTGATTGTAAAGTTTAAATTGGTTTTTCAGTAATTCCTGAGGAAGGACCACATTTTTGGGTCCGAAATATAGAATTTTATTGACGATGAGTCGTTTTTAATAACTGCCCCCTTCCTTTGCCGAGAACCTAAAACCTTTGAAGAAATTTGTTTAAAATATATATATATATATATACCTATATATATATATATATATACATATATATATATATATATATATATATATATATATATATATATATATATATATATATATATATATATATAAATACATATATATACACACACATACTCTACATAAAATTGAAGCATATAGTGGTCTATTGATGAAACTTGTGAGAGATATTTCAAAAGATTCCACTTAATCACTCATAGTGTGAATTTAAGTTTCTAGAAAAATATAAAACTATACCACGAAAACATTATAATGACACATTAAAAAACATTTTCACATATATTTCTTGAAAAGTACTTCTTCGTCAGATACTGACTAAATCCTGATATAATTTTTGAGAAACAGGTATTATTATTCAATTGATATCATCTTGGAACTAATGTGAAATAGTCTGGTAATTCAAACAGAACCTCTTCCAGGTATTGAATTGTTGATAAAGTTACTAGTTCTACCAAACTTTTAAGGAGATGACCAGAATATTTGAATTTTTTGTAAAGGAGGAAAAACATCAATAGTTTGTTTTACTATTTGTATTTGAATAGCGATAAATACAATGTGTCTTGTTTTTAATTTAAAATGTATTATTACAAAGTAACGGTCAAATCCGTCCAATATTTGAATTTATTAATATGTTATTAATTTTAAATACTTATTCTTTCTACTTTAATATTTCAATGAATGGGTGGTTCCATTAGTTAAATAATCTGTATTATGATAATCGGTCTTTTCATATGAACACTCAGTTTATATTCAATTCTAGAAATTTTTGAAAGTTTTACCGACGTAAAATTTGAAACAACTGGTGCAATAAATATTATGTACTCTAGACATTTAGTTTTTATGAGTCTTTTTGAATTATTATCCATAATATGTTTTTCAATATTACTACCAGTTCGAAAGCTATATAAATATTGCTAACCAGTAATAATATTAGAAAACAAATTGAAAATAATGAATCTTGAGTTCATGAAAACAAAATGTGAAATCAATCCCACTAATTGTGAAAACTTTTCAAATTTGAATTTCAGAACGTAAACGTAGTTCTGATATTGAAAATTTTGACTCTTATGATGCAAATCACCACTAATTTAGAACAGACTTTGAAATATTAAATTGTGAAAATAAAGGTTTGAAAACAAATTTTCTGGAATCTTTACAAATTATTAAATTCAAATATTTTGATCTCCTCCTCAATGATCTGGTAGAACTTTCAACTAGTCCCTCACTCAACTTGTTCAACAATGCAGTACTTGGTAGTAGTTTGGTTTCGATTTTCAAAATAATTCACATTAGTCCCTAAATAATTTCGATACCTGTATCTGTAGAATTATATCAGTATTTAATCAGCATTGATGAAGAAATATTTATGAAAATTGTTATCCACATTGTTTCATTATGAATATGAATTTTCGTCAATTATCAATTAATAATCACGAAAACATTAATCAAACGTTTGATTATATAGGTTTTGAACTCATTGTTCAATGAAATACTCAATATCAATTGAGGTACAGTTTACACTATGAAACAATTCGAAAAAGTTTGTATTTCTCCAATTATTTTGTTATTTTACAATATTCATTGAAGATAGGTTCAAACTCTAGAAAATCTCACATTACATATTATAGCGGTTTCAAATATCTCTCAGAAAGAAAAAAACACACCTGTCTGTTATTTTGTTTAAATTTGGGACTCCATTTGCTTTCAGAAGTATCCAATAAGGGCATTCTAGGAATATCTGTATCAGACATGCTTGTGATCGTATTCTGGGAACTAGCATTAGGGAATGGACACATTTTACTTGGAGCACCTTCAATACTTTCTAATAGAGGTACTTTACTCGAATCGACGTCAGGTTTTGAGTTACACACTCCAGAAGAAGGAGTACTAGATGCATTTTTAGATTTTCCCAATAAGAGCGCAGAGACATTTTCAGAATCTGACTTGCTACTTCGAATACTAGGATTAGGAGAAGGAATTTGGTTCGGAGATCCTTTGATTCTAGCTTGGATTTGCATAGACAGCACACCTTTTTGGATTTCACTTGGAGATTTCAAATTTGGGCATCTTTTTACTGATGGGCAACTTTTGAAAACGGAAGAGGTGAGTGGAATGTCACTAGACATTTTTGGACTAACAGCTATAAGTCTTGGTTTACTATCAACTGCAGATTTACTTTGGGAAGAAACTGTTTGTGTAACTGGTGGGGGACCTATAGTGGTATTGATATTATTTTTTTTTCTTGGGGGTTTCTTCAGACAGACATAATCTGTCTCATCTTTGGAGGAAGATGAGACATCAACTTTAGGAGAAGCATGAACTTGAGCTTGGATGACAGAAATTTCACCTAATGCCATATCAACAGTGCTTTCGTCTGAATTAACAAGCACCGACTCATTTTTTAAACTTTCAGCAACATTTTGATATATTATATCTGTATTTCTGTGCTTTTTGCATCTTGGGGCTGGTATTGGAATAACACGATAACGTTTAACACTTTGTGTATCTGAGGTACCGCTATCTGGAATAGTTGGTAAATCACTATCACTTAAAAATCTTTTAGGTATAGCATACACCAACGTTCTTTTCGCTCCATGTTTTTGACATCTCAAGGAATTAAATGTTGGTGAATAACATTTATGTTTTTTTAAAACAAGAGTTCCAGTTTTAACATCATTTTTATGGACTTCACTATCACTTTGACTGCCATGTTCGCAACTTGTAACACTGGATTTCCTAATTTTCCCAAGCGATTGTTTAGTTTCTATTTCACATAGTTTTTCGTTGCTTTTATTTTTTGATGCAGAAATCTCAAGATCTGATTTAGATTTAATCAGTCTCTCAGAGGAGATATTTCTTTTGGAGCTCCTTTTTTGACTTGGAAAGAAACTGAAGGGATTCTGTGACGGATTGAATACTGGTATATTGAATGGGTACCTGAATGAACTCGGCATGTTATGTTGAGTAGATATTCCAGAAACGGTACTATTCCCAGACATATACTGAAAATTAGGTGGGAGGTTATAAAATATGCTCGGAATTGAAGCTCTGTTTAGGAAAGTCTGAGAATTATAAGATTTACATAACGGATTCCAAGCAATAAACGACGGATAGATATGATTGAAAGATTGACTATCAGAAAAATTGAGAAAATTATTGGCGATCATCCCAGGATGTGAAGGTCGAGGAAAGCCACTGAATGACTGATTTCGTTTCACTGGAATTGTTTGAACTGATTGCGATGATGCGGTGTAGTTCGATTTATTGGGAATGAGAGATTTCGTCGACGATGTGAAATTTTGGGTGTGTGCCTGATTAAATGGAGCGATAACTGAGATTGGCTGAAAACAAAAACATGCAAAATTAAAAACCAAACATAAAGCAAGCAGTTTTAATAAAATGAAATTATATTCCTGATGAATGTTCTGGTTACCTTATTTGGCGCATTCTGCATACTGTGGAAGGGAAGGTTTTCGTAAAATCCCTTGTCAGGGTCGTACATAGGGTCTGCTAAACCTCCAGCCGGTGGAGCAGCCCCTAATCTCGCCTTATCTCCTAAAGAAGACTGGTTGGGCACTGTAAAAGCAAATACAATATTTTATTTATTTCTGACGTTCCAGTAAAGATACACGAGAATACCAAATGGTTTCAAAGTTATTACTATTTTTGTGTTTTTTCTAAAAATCGCTTTATGCACTCAGTATGCAATTAACAGCAAGAATATCATTTCTTATTGCTTGTTATTTGTTGCGAGTGTGGGCGTGAAGAGTTTTCCTTTCCATAAGTATGAATTTGATGTATAATTGTTTCTTTCAGTAGCTGAGAAAAATAATTTTTCAATTATGTTTAAGTCTAACATACTAAGTATTCGTGTTTGGAGTGAAGCTAGTACAAAATAAATGAAGGTACCATAAAAATGAACAATTATCACAAACCGTTACGTATTCTCATACGGAGTAATACTTTACGATATGAAAACTGACATTAATGGATAGGTACCTACATTCTTAAGGGCCATACTCCTAACAAATAGCAAGAAGATAAATAATGATAAACCTGTTATTATTTTTCTACTGAGTGCATCAAGGGATTTTTAGGAAAAACACAAAACGGTAATAACTAATAAGTTTAAAACCATCAACAATCGGATAATAATATTTTATATGGTAATTTTGATTGGAAATCACATACTTCAGTTACGACTTCCTCTTTCGGGACAGCCTATATATATATATATATATATATATATATATATATATATATATATATATATATATATATATATATATAATATAGCATATGATTTTGTGGGATTGCAGTCAAATAAAACAAACTTTGAAGACTCTTTTTTCTTAACTCGAAAAAAAAGAGTATTTAAAGTTTATTTTATTTGACCGCAATCCCACAAAATCATATGCTTTAATTATTAATTCAGTCACGAATAGCGCGTAACATATATATTTATATATTTATATATATATATATTTAATATATATATATATATATATATATATATATATATATATATATATATATATATATATATATATATATATATATATATATATATATATATATATATATATGTAATATACATATATATTCCTCTTTCTTGAGCACTCTTATTTCGTTTTTTCGAGAGGGAATCTACAACATGAACTTAATATAGCATACTATCACAAAAGTGGAAATAAAATCATGAAAAACATAGTTGTTGACCATAGTCTTTTTCAACAAAAAAAATTCTTTAATAATTTGAAAATTAGCGAACAACTTTCCAAGGGAGCTGGTTATACGTATTCCGCAACGCAAAATCTGCAGTCACAATCCAACGGTGAATTATAGAAAACGTTAAGTCACCCCGACTCAAAATCTGCATATACGCCACTGTTGTAGAATATATATCTTCATGTCAGGAGGTACGTGTTCTCGCGACGAATTTTTGCATTTACGATCTTAACGGTGAATTATTGGTTTCCAATATCTCTGGTGGAGGGCGCTCTGGGTTGTTATCCAGATAGTGTTTGCGAACATGATTTGTATTGGGGAACAATTAGAAATTTGTTACTTCACTGCGAGTCAAATAAGCTGCACCCATGAGATCTAATAAGATCGAAACAGCTCTATGCAGATTTTGAGTCGGGGTAACTTGACGTTCTCTATGATTAAATAGTTGATGGAATCCGTCGTTACTACGTGATAATTTAACATGATTAACAAAACTAAATTTGATTTTACTACGTTTATTATCACAAAATATTTTGAAAAATATAACACTGCGATTGCAATTTCGGTCACTAGACCATCATCGGGCAGATTGAGTTAAGAACTGAATACAAAATAAATTAAAGATTTGCGCTTACGGGTGGGAATAATCCTTTCCCACCCGTAAGCGCAAATCTATAATTCATTTTGTATTCAGTTCTTAACTCAATCTGCCCGATGATGGTCTAGTGACCGAAATTGCAATCGCAGTGTTATATTTTTCAAAATATTTTGTGATAATAAACGTAGTAAAATCAAATTTAGTTTTGTTTCTCTATGATTCACTGTTGGATTGTGACAGCAGATTTTGCGTTGCGGAATACGTATAATCAGCTCTCTTGGAAAGTTGTTCGATAATTTTTAGAATATTAAAGAATTTTCATTGTTTACTTTATGTAAAGTGGAAAAAGTTTTAATTGACAAATTTAACATTCAAAGAAATGAAAGAATAAAAGAAACGGGTGGAACTTGCTTGTACATATAGAAGTAAAACAGAGTGAACTCGAAGTTCAAAATAAAAAAAATTTTTTCAATTGAAAATTATCAAATAACCTTCTATGAGGAATGGATATGTTTCACCAAAAATTCTCTAATTTTTGTATATATATTCAATAACTGCTCTACTGTGGTCTAGCAATATTGCAGCGCCATCACTGAATAACCGCAGGAAATTTTACTCATCTCAAGGATTGGAAATAAAGAACTCTGTAAACCAAACCCTTAGGTCGATGAAAAAGATAACAATATCTTAAAACTCGTTTTCAATTAATCAATAAAACATTTGAAGAAATAAATGAACTAAATTCATAAATACATGTCTGTGCGAAATAAGATTTAACTAAAGTTAAATGATAATATGACTTTATAAAGTAGATTCTCCCTTGAAAGAGTCTTTAAAGGAAAGGTGAAATATTTCGGCATTCAATTTTTTTTAAACATTGTTGAGTTTCCAGTTGCTGAATTGAATTTAAATATTGGACATTTTTAATTTAGGGCCGACAAATCATTGGATTATTTTGTAATAATTCAATTTACCATTACATATATATATATATATATATATATTTTTATATATTAATATATATATATATATTTATATATAATTATTATAATTTATATATTTTATGATATCTATATATATCAATATATATATATATATTATATATATTATATTATATATATATATATATATATATATATATATATATATATATATATATATATATATATATATATAATATTCATTTATTTTTTTTTCTCATTATTTTCTGAGAAAGAGTAAGATGCATGAGGTTTCTTCTATATGATTTTTTCTTATATTTTTAATAATCTTTCAATCATCTATTACGCATTTTATGTGAATGATACATTTTGTTGTATTATTTTATCTTTTTCAATGAAACATGTGCCAAAACAAACGCATATTTTCAGCTAAAAATTGAAGTAACAACGATAAAATATCTTCAAAACGTTCTGACATGCAAAAAACCTTCTTCACTGAATAAACAGAAAAGAAAAATATATTTATATTTATAAATATATATATATATATATATATATATATATATATATATATATATATATATATATATATATATATATATATATATATATATATATATATATATATATATATATATATATATATTATATATATATATATATATATATATATATATATATATATATGAATATTATATATATATATATTATATATATATATATATATATAAAAATATATATATAATTATATATATATATATATATATATATATACTTATATATCCTACATGCAAAAATTAGAAATACTGTACCAGCACCAGGTTTCTTCCTCTTCCTGGAAACCATTGTTGGAACACCCTCGGTATCTGAAGTTCTTGCGGCTTTTTTAAAAGTGACCACTAACATGCAAAACAAAAACATCAAACAAAATGCAAAAAAACACGCCAGCAATAACTACTCACCCCCAGTGGACCTTTCAGTTAGACCGGACGGTACATAGTCGTACCCGTTGAAACCGAGTAGCGTCTTTACACGTTCCAGACCTACATAAATTTTTGGTTTGTTCTTTTTGTACTTGGACGGATTAATTTTTCGTGAGATCGATGTGGTTTTTAATGATGTGGTTTGCTGTCCTAACTGAATTACGTTGATGTTCTGCAGCTTGTTCCCGGGCACTAATAAGCCAGGTCTGAGCGGCCATTTTTGACCAGAGGTCTCAGGAGAATGACCGTCTGGTCTGATGTGGAAAAGTTGGAAAATTAAAGTGGAAGAACTTTTCTGACAGTATTTGGCCATTTTATACCGATGTTACGATACTAAATTATGCAAAAGTTAACTATTGGAAAGTTACTATCGCCGTAAGATACTTCACCTTGCTGATATGTTGAAACACAACACATATACTGTATCTAACATACTAATTCTATGTTAATTGAACTAAGAGAATTTTTTGTTTTGAGATTAATTAGCTATTACACTCATTACAACTAAGCTCCTAATTTCTATTAGGAATAGTTTTATCTCTAATATTTGATAATTTATTTTTGTGAAGAGTTGAAGGCTACTTGTTTATTATTTTTGTAGAGTATGTTGCCGATTTTGTTGGGATTCAAAGAACATTAACATTTTTTCAGTTGAAATGAAAAAAACTCAAATTCTGAATTTTCTAAATTCACACATTTTCAGCATGAATAATATGAAAATTTTATATGAGCGTCCAAAAAGTAAAAAACTAAATATTTTAGAATCTAAAGAAAGAATAATATAAATAACTCAGTCAATTTGTTACATGACGAACGAGATGTACGAAATTCCGCATTATCTGACGTTTATTAGAATAATCCAATATAAGTAGTAAGATTATCAATCACTTAGCTGAAAATAAGAAATTCCCAGTAATTTACAACCCCTTCCTTTGTACACCTGTCCACCATAATATGTACTGTACAATACACAAAATGTTCATTTACTTGTATGTAGTGGTACTGCGAAACTGCAGTAGTGAAAGTTAAATAAAAATAGTGATCTAAAACAAATTGTATTGTTTCTCGATTATTATAGTTAAAACGTATTATCACAAAATAAGGACAAATCCGTCTAATATTTAAATTTTACGTTGTATTGCTAGTCACTAAATTATCGATTATTTAGGTGTACAGTTTTGCAGTATGTGAACCTTCAGAAATTATCTTTGACTTCATAGTTAAAATTTGATTAATTTTAATTTTTTAAAACTTTTTAAGTTTCTCAGTTTTTTTCAATGATATCATTTTGTAGCCAATAACTGAAAAACAAAATGGACAATACGTAGCAACCGGATGAAGGTAACACTGTATTGCATGATTTAAGTGATAGTATATTTTACATCAATTCTATGTCACTTGTTATAAAATGGCCAATATCTGTTCAGAAAATAAGATATAACAACCTCCACCAGCCGATCACCGATACTTACCACTATGTGTAGATTAACCCTTGTTTCTCTAATGAATGGAGCTAGTTTTGTAAGATTATATTCAATTATTTAGCGCAGATAAAAACTTGAATTTTTTTTCATTAATAACTTCCAAGGATATCTTAATGAGGATAATAAAGTATAAACTTTAAAATAAAAAACACTTGGCTTATGTTTCACAATATAAAAAAATATTTATATACTGTATTTAGCAGTAACGGAAAGTCGACATGTTTCGAGTTATGAACTCATTATCAAGACTATGACTGATAATGAGTTCATAACTCGAAACATGTCGACTTTTCGTTACTGGTAAATAGAGTATCTAAATATTTTTTTATATTGTGAAACATAAGCCAAGTGTTTTTTATTTTAAAGTTTATACTTTATTCTTTATGATGTTTCACCAAGTGATGTGCGAGAATTCAATCTCAGTTATATTTTTAAAAGTTATGCTAAACACCAAATTGAGAAACCAGGGTCATACAACTAATTGAATCATGCTTGCAAACATCATAAACATGCGGTGCGATATTCAATGTTCCAAACTACCTTACCACCCAAAATAATCGTGCGAATCAGTACAGAAAGTTGAACATAATCGCAAGAATGACATGATTGAGCAAAAATGATTACGAATATTCAGTTTGTGCTGCGGGGCAATCAATACTTGAGTATTGCACAATATAATTTAATTTTTCAATCAGAGGGTAATACCTAAGCATACATGGGTATCATTTATCTGATATCCGCCACAATCTAAAACTCACGAAAAAATTCGATGATGCAAATTTTCGAAAATAAAAATTGGTGAAAAATTTTCCAATTCTTCAAATAAGTCGTATATTTTCCGAATTCAAAAGTATTGCTGCATATCGAAACAGTCAGGTGCGGCAGTAGTTTTTATACGTTTAACGTAACGTTATACGTAACGATTTTGAAAAATTTTTCAATGTTTGATATTATGTGTTTCCAGTTATATATTTTTCGCGTTCCTTTCAGCCATCTTGAGCGGCTTCCATCGAACCAAATGAGATGAAATTTGGTTTCTAGGGTTGTTTTCGAGGTAGACCAAAACTAACGGAATTAGGGTACATTTTTTCAACGGCCGCCATTTTTCGTGAATATTTCTCGTATTCTCGTGGTTTTTGAAAATTCTATCAACTCTACAGCTTCTGCAGATTGCGTTAGAGGATTGAAATTTGGTACGCTATTTTCTCCAGGAATTTCAAATTTTTTTTTGAATAAAGTTCCTGATGTTTCTCAATTTTTATTACGGTTTTCAAATCGGTGTTTTTTAGTGCGCAAATGTTTTTTTCTTCAATAAAACAAATAATTTTCTAATTTTCATTTCGGCTTGCTTTCAAAGCTTGATTTTTCAAACCATAATTTATTCTGGACGCGATGCACTTCGCGCGAAAAAACTATATTATGAATTTTTTATTTCTCAAATTGGCCCATCATAGATGTTCCAATTCCCCATATCAATTTTGATGGAAAAATAATCGAAAACTAAAAATGTGATTATTTCATAGTTTCAAACGTTGTATACGAATCTTATGGAAAAACATGAAAACGAATATGTTGCATAATTACACTATGAACAAACTTTCCAGAATGAATAAACTCTTACATCTCATTCTTTATCTATCAGAAATTTGTCACAAATTTCCGCAAAATGATCATGCAGCACAAATGCAAAAGGAAAATTTAAATAGTTGGTGTTTGGTTAGTACCTTGACTTCCTAAATAAGTCACCCTACCACAAGGAACTAAGGGCAAGCCCAGAACATCGGGACTTTGGGTGCATATAAACCTGAGGGATTGAACAGAGAAACATTAGTAATTAAGTTATTACTGTTGTTAAAAGAACAGAAAAAAATCACAATTTTTGGGTGGTACAGGCTTTGAAGAATTCAAAAACAGAAATAACGGGAATACCGATAGAATATTCTAAAATGACGTTTTATAAATTCTTAGGTACAAATGAAAGATTATGAACATATCAAACTATTATTTCAGAAAAACTTTATTTCGATAAATGAATTTTTACATTAAATATATAGTATATGATTGTTTTGTTTTGCAGCTATATAGAAGGCAGTTAAAAAAAAAAAAATCAAAAGACAGAGTATTTTTGATGTTGATATGCATGATGATTATCAGTGCCCTAAGCGAAAAATGGAATTTAGTTATCCATGTTTTTGAATGATAATAATTTCATCAGATTTTATAAACAAGCAAGTGTAGGACATGAATGAGGAGGTGCTCGTTGCATGCAAAAACATCGATTCTTTACTATAATAGTCATTCAGTTTAAATAAATAAATAAGAGTGAAATTGAATAATTTTTATATAATATAATATAGTATATCAGTAAGTTTCAGAATCTCAAATTTGATGAAAAAAATATATTGAGCGTTTAAAAATGGATGAAAAATTTTCGATGTTCATAACTTTATATATGTGCAATGTTATGGGCGAATAAGGTTATGCAAAATTATATGAAAACTCAATAGTAATTTTATATTTAAAATGTAACTTAAAACAGATATTGGAATTTGATGAAAGTTTGAGATTTTTTTTATGTAAGTAAAGGCTATCTAGTTTTATATTGAATGATATTTCATACAGCACAATATAACATAACTGTACAGGAAAATAAGGTACTATTTTGATAATTCTCCTTGATCAGTAAGAGTGAAAAGCAAACTACGTATGTAAAATGAGAAAAAAATGTGATTTAGTAAAACAGAATTTAATTCTTCAATTCAAAAATTTTCGAAATTGAAATGAATCTTGATAGTATTCTATTAACGATTGGTTTCAAAATACAAATGTGATTTTTAAATGAAAACATTGAACTGAACTAGTTGCATCAGATTGTTCTAGCAACTACAAACAAATCGAGGTATTCCATTTGAAAGAAGATATTAGTATTTATTATGTTCTCATTAATAAAAAATTCACGATGAAAAGTAAAATTACTATATCTATTAGACCGATCAACTTCACATCAAATATATAAAGACTTTATTCACATACAATAAGTATAAATTGTATTATAAATTATAGGTTATATAATATATACGTGTTATGTACCCAAACACCTGATAAATAAGCCCAGTTAGTTAACCAAAATCATCTAAGCGTAGTGTCAAAGTGATTCTACTTTCACGTATGCTACCAGAGAAGCTACACCCCTGCCTTTCAAATGAAAGAAAAAAAATTAGTGAGACAGAGAAGAGAACACAGAAAAAACAGGTAACTTACTTCTCCCTCTCTTCCATTTCCAATGGACTATTGTCTGTTGTTAGCAAAAACAAATGTCTTATTAGTCAAGATTTACAGAGAAGCACGACTCAACAAATTTGAGACCACAGAAATTTGATTACATACATTGCGGCGGCCGAGGTAGAACAAACTTACATTTGGTACTGGCCCTCTTTCTTCGGCACAGAATGATAATAATAATGCATACTATTAGCACGCATAAGATGAGTACTGCGGATGACGCGATGATGGTGATGATCTTGTTTTCTTCTTCCATGTTGCTCCACCATGGACGGGCACCTGTAAAAATTGCACATAAGACATCGCAATTATTTGCTGGCTAAAGGTAATTGGTGTCCCACAGGGTACTGTCCTGTGTCAACTCGTACTTTCATAATTAATTTTTAATGGATCTTTCGTCTAACAGAGACATATTGCCGAACAAATATGGGTGATACATAAATATAAGTTCACAATTTGTATCTATATCAGTGATATCTCCGCCAATTAAAGATAAAATTATTGATGCCCTTGCACTGAAATTCTGGTGAAACATGTTTCAATATTTGATTGAAGAAAAGGTATTTTCAAATTGAACACTTGGCAAAATTTCACGATATAATGAAATTACTTGACATTTATCTCGGCTAGTTAGCCCATTATCAGAATTGTTTTTGAGACAAAACAAGTTTCTCATGTCAGATGTTAATAAATTATCCTAATATCCATAGAATTTATGTTAACATTTTGTGGCATCGTGAAATTGCTCGTTTGTTTCCAATTATGGGAAATCTCAAAGTCTCATAGGGTGCATTCGCGTTGGGCGCTTACACGCTTTAAGCGCTTATAAGCTTCGATCTTTGTGGTCGACTCACGCTCACAAACGCTTAACACTTAGCGTAAGCTAACCTAACTTTTGTTGTCGATAATTAATAAATTTGTAGGGAAATTTTAAAGCACAGTATTTGCGTGAACTATCGGGCTTTTGCTGACTTAAGCGTAAAAAGAAGATCTGACATTCAACTTTAATGCTGAAAGCCAAAGCGTGAGCGTCTCTAAGCGCTAGTAGGCCAACACGAACGCCAATAATCTGTGCTTCTAAGCGTGAGCGCTCAAAGCGTGTAAGCGCCCAACGCGAATACACCCTTACTTTTCGCTTGCTGTAACATATTAAAGATCAGCTGCCCATTGAGTGAGTATGAGGGTTTTCCGGTGCGATTTCGATATTTCTAGTGATTCGAGATGGTTTTCTATATCTCTTTCATTACCTGAATGGAATAATTTCGTAAATATATTAAATGATTCTTTCTGTACTATGCATTAGATAAAATCATTTCATAGATTTAGAATAAAAAGAAATTTGTCCTTCTTTTAGAAATAGAAGCATCAGCAAACTACTCATTCTTAATGAGCAGTGTTGATCTTTTATACATCACCGTCATTACAGTCAGCGATAAGTAAAAGACTTTGAGTTTTACTATAGTTCATGAACGAGCAATTTCACAATGTCACAGAATTTGAATACAAATTCCAGGAATGTTATATAAACATCAAACTTGAGAAACTAATTCACCATTATCCAAAGTTTTCAACACTAAAAAACTTCTGATAATGGGCTAGCAATTCGAAACAATTGTCAAGAATTATACAGCGAAATTTCATGATTAATACCTTTCATTGAATTAATATGTTTGAAAACCGCTTGAGCAGCAGAACTCCTTCATTCCCTAATAACACAGGGATGTCCTAGGTATGTCCTTTTGATGTACCGCGGTACAAGGACATGGTTGGGATATCCAGGGGATGTCCCGCATGATTTGTCCAGAGGACATCCCATTTGGAATATCCATAGGATATCCTATTCATGTCCCTGGAATTTTCGATATCCACTCACATATATAATAAGAATCATCGAAACTCGTCGAAATGTTGAAAGTGTCTGGATAATAATTATGAGAAAAATGAAATATATCTCATACATTTCTGGGAAGTAACCATTTCACAAGTAGAAAATTATTACTGCATAGTATATCCTTATTCTAAATTCCCAAAAATGATATATACATATATTATAGGTACACAAATCTCAATAATTGCATTTCGGTTTTTGTGGTTTTGTCCCTTTTGGTAACATTGTTTGAATTATTTGGTAATCTGTCAACAATGTGAATTAACCTCATAATAAAATGCGCAAGCGCAAGTTTGTTTTCTTTGTTCTTTGTTAGAAGAGAAGATCAACGGCATTCCGGCATTCGGCAATCTTATTGTTTGTGATTGGCCATTTTCGTGTAGCTGTAGTTATATATAAGGTGTAGTTGAACAATTGAAAGAATTGAGTTTAAGGTTGGTATAATATTAAAATATTGAATGTACTCTTTTGCTTTTGAATCAAATAATTGATGCAATAATATATGGTTAACCCATTCTGAATATTATGTTTATAGTTTATTCATTAAGGGCCAAGGAGAGAAGCCAAAGAAAAAGATGATGCAATAATGCCTGCAACAAACGCACCGTCACCCTAAAATATATATGTATAATTTCAACTGATTCATTTATCTAGTTTCTTTCATTTATTTATCATATGAATTTATATTTAGAATGAGTTTTTGATTGTAGTTTTTTTTAATTTTTTTAATTTTTTTCTATTCTTTTGTTGATCTATCATATATACCTATATATATATATATATATATATATATATATATATATATATATATATATATATATATATATATATATATATATATATATATAAGATAACTTTTTGTTTGTCGTTTTTGTTATTATCATATTTTAACACAATGTTACATTCATTTATGAATAAAACTTTTTTTTTGTTGAGAATCTTTGAATTTTTTTCTCCAAATTTCCCATAAAATTCTTCAAATTATATGAATTAAAGAAATGGAAATGCCAGGACGTTCAGGGGATGTACCTCATATATATCTTCGGGATATCCCTGGGACATACCAAAAGGACATCCCATGGATGTCCGTTTCGGTGGAAAGTAGATGTCCCTGGGACGTCCCTAGTAGGTACCATGTTCCGACAAAGGATATCCCAGGGACGTCCTAGTAGCAAATGAAGGACGTCCCTGGGATGTACAGGGGATGTACTTGTGTCTTTAGGGTTAAGGTCGTATTTTTGACGCGAAGTGCATCGCGTCGAGATTGTATTCGAACGGAATGAACTATGGTTTGAAAAAACACGCTAGAGTGGCAAACTGAAAAAAAATTTGAAAAAAATTTATTTTATTGAAAAAAAAAGCCGCGAAGTGCATCGCGCACTAAAGAACCACTATTGATAAGCAAACCGAAATAAAAATTTGAGAATAATTCATTTTAATCAAAAAAAAAAAATTAAAAATTCACGTAGTGATGGCGAATAAGCAGGTGGAGATGCGATTCAAACGGAAAAGTTCCCGCGAAGTGCAGCGCGGAAGAGGAAAAGAGTTGAAACGCATAGAGGAAATTATTTATACCTTCTAACTCAACCTGCAGAATCTGTGGATTTTAGAAAATTTTCAAAAATCACGAAATGACCAGAAATATCTAAGTAAAAGAGTAGGCGTTCGAAAAAATTTACCCAACTTTTGATAGTTTAGTTCTGCCCCGAAAACAATCCCATATATCTAATTTCAGCTCTAAATAGAAATGAGAAACAATATGCTATGTTTTTCATCACTACTTCAGAAAAAGCGATGAAAAACAAAGTATATTTTGTCTCATTTATATTCAAGAATATATTAATCAAATCCATCAAACATTTCAGCTCATTCGGTCCGATGGGAGCCGCTGGAGACGCCATTTTGTACCGAAAAAAAATATATTAATATATATCAGACATCAAAAAAATTTCGGAAGTCGTTAACTAGAAAGTCTAAATAGATGAAATTATATTCGCAAAATCTCCTTTCCTATATTTCACTGATCCTCTGCTATGTAAGAAACTCATATTGTTAAAAACTAAGTCCAATAGAAAATCTCTGAGTTGATATTCAATCGAAAAGCATTCGGCTTTTGAGAAACTATAAGAAACAGCTTTAGACATTGGAGGAATGTTTAAGAACTTTTTTGTCGTCCCTTGTAGTTATAATTTTTCAGTAATGATTAATTCCTGGTAGTTACTCACTTGAAATTCAGTATATCTTTCTTGATGAATCGGCACTTTCACTTTTTACATGGAATTAATTCATTGATGTGTTTCTCGACAATATAAAATAACAAATTACTAATCTCGTCAAATTTCGGATACGCTGCGAAAATAGCTTCTACGACAGTGTCATCATCACAACTCAGGTGAATCATTGTACGATCCTGTTGGATATCCATCCAGTGCGACAATACCAAGTGGTCCGTATTTTTAGTAAGGTGTTAATGTCATCAAAGATATCTCGCCTGCCAGAGTTAAAAATACCGCCACTTTCGAATGAAGTCTTATTGAAAATATATTTATGTGACAGATCATGAGAATTTTGCATTTCGCCTGTGTTCTCGGTGACGGTTAACAATTTGAGTCTATTAGTAAACTTTGTTACAGATAAATGAAATTTATTCATAAAAATTCGATGTTAAATAGAATAAAAAAACTGTTTTTGTTAAATTACTGAAACATTACAATTGCCTTTATTATTTCACCAATTCAACACTGTTATTTCTATAATTCTTCGTTCTTGATAGTTTTTCAGTTGCTCTAAGCCTACTATGAGGAAAACTTTGTTGTTCTTCCCAAAAGAATTTTGACTTCAGAAAAATTTACCATATTTAGAAGTAAATTATAGAATTAGTTGAATACTTTCGAACATTTTCGTTACAAAATTGTAGATAATTGATGTGGAAAAAGTACAGAAATAATACAATTGCCTTTATTATTTCACCAATTGAACACTGTTACTTCTAGAATTCTCTGTTTTTGATGGTTTTTGAATTGTTCTTAGCCTCCTATGAGGATAACGAATCAATGTTAATCTTCTCGAGAAAAAAATTGTTGTTTGGACGTTCCTAACAAAAGAATTTTGTTCGTTACAACATTGAAAATATTTGAAGTGAAAAAGATACAGAAACATAAGTGCCTGCGTAATTTTAATTTTCTTATATTTATTTTTTTCCTCACCTCCAGCTATTGTATGTAAAAGTTTCACGTTTCTTCGCGGTTTTAAAATTTTGCGCACTTCTACAAATTGAGTTAGAACGTTGAAAATCGGCACGTACATTGAAGCAGGAACTTCGCTGCGTACGCTTTTTTTAAATATTAATAAATTGAAATCTTAAGTCGATTGCAAAACTTTTTTTGTAATTCATTTCCAAAAATATTTTCCACTAGTTAGTTTTTCACAAGTCCAGTACTTTTCGGAATACAACCATAATACATTAAATATACTACGTCCACTGATTTCCATTTTCGTCTAAGGACACTTCTATGTAGGTATATATATTTATATATATATATATATATATATATATATATATATATATATATATATATATATATATATATATATATATATATATATATATATATATATATATATATATATATATATATATATATATATATATATATATATATATATATAGCATAGCATAGCATGTTTTTCCAGACTCTGAAACATCATGATTTTCATTCAATCAACAAATAACATGAAACGTTATAAATGTTGAATGAAAAATAAATAATAAGAAAAAACTTGTCTAAAAACCACAAAATGACTTGAATGAATTTTTCATTGAATAAGTGAAGTTAAATGTCATGCTGTGAATTAACGTTTCAAAATAAAAATTTACATAATAGCAGTGCTATCATTCGCTCAGTTGCCATTTTCGAATACAAATTGTGTACACAAAAGTAATCCTAAAGCATTCCTACAGAAAACAGATCATTGATTCATTACATAAAAAATCATATTAATGGAAAATACAACTACATGCACCAGAATTTGTCTCATTCTATCTCATACATTTGAAGCAAAAAAACAATATTTCTATATATTGGAAATCAGGAGTAAAGTAATTCAAATATATGAATATATTATCAAAAAACCGCATGCTGTTTTACCTGCGGCGACTCTGTAGTTACTTTGCTCCCGATATCCTAAAAATAATTGGAGGAGAACATAATTAATTCACAATTACATAATGAAAATCAGGACATAATTCAATTTTTCTTGTTTTTTAATTTTTAAGAGTTGAATATGCGATTGGTCGGTTTAATACGTTTAGATTTTTTATGCGCTTAGTTTATTGAAGAGAAAATAAAGGAAAGCCCGTGTATTTAATTCCTCACTCAATTGTCTGAGAGGAAGGCGGGATACCTACTCGACTTATGTGGATGAGCTCCTTCAGCAAGATAAAAAGATACACTTATGAATGAAAGTGCATTAAGGATGAATACTAGCATAGCATTTGTCTTCGTAAGGTTGCAAGTAGTGACGTTAGAAGAATACCTATGACAAAAACTCATGACATCCCGGGATTTAAACCCAGGCCCTCTCGACTGATAGTCAACAAAATAAAATACTCCGCTTTGACATTCTGCCTATTTTTCAAAATTCATAGGGATTGGTCGACGTCCCTTATTCTAAATAATTAAATTTGCCGAAAGTTGTTAGTGGAAATAACTAATTCCTAGAATTTTTTGGTCGGTAAATTGAACTCAGATATTTAAAAAAAAAGTAATATTGGTGTGAGGAAATTATTCGTCTGACGAGGAGCAGAGAGTCAGAAACAAGTGCCAACGGAATCCTGCCGTATGAGCGTTAAATCGATCACTCACATCTTTTTTGCCGATATCTATGCCACAAACGATGGAAACCTAAACTGTATGTTTCGTTCTTCAGCGAGCTCATCAATAGTGTTCCGTCCATCGATCGAGTGGGCAAAGCCATCGGATCCACATAACCATCTCATAGTTTCTAAGAGGACGATATACGTACAAATCACACCACCATACTTCAGACACCGATCCCACTTTGGGTCAAACAGAAACGCCAATCGCTGAAAACTCATTTCACTTCACACGCATAGGTGGCCACTATATATGCGAAGTTTTTCAACGCGTTAGAGCGAAACATTCTTCGTGTGTGGCACGGAAGTCTAATTCAACAACATTCGTCCTTGAAGGATGGATGAGAATTCCATGCTGTCATGTCTCGTTGATCTGGTTAATCATTAATTTTTCAAATGAATTTGCCCACGTATTTTAATCTTTATCATAAACGCTGCCCCTGTTTAGCGCAAATAATTATTTATTTTCAATATATATATATATACATATACATATATATATATATATACATATATATATATATATATATAAATATATATATATATATATATATATATATCTATATATGTATATATATATATATATATACATATATATATATATATATATTATATATATATATATATATATCTATATATATATATATATATGTATATGTAATATGTATATAATATATATATATACATATATATATATATATATATATATATATATTATACATATATATATATATATATATATATTTATATATATATAATATATATATATATATATATATATATATATATATATATATATATATACTATATAAACACCAGAACGTGACTCGACGAAACAAAAAGAACTAAAACACGAGAGTATAAAAGGAAGTAAGCAATAAATATGAATTACTCACCGGCAACTGATCTTTCGCACGCGTTGCTCGTACCGACCGAGTTGTTGGTGTAGCAAAAATACGTCCTTGCGTTATCCACCGTTGAATCTAGGAACAGGTAGCTCTTTAGTCCTTCCTGGACGATGTTCTCCGTTTCAACGTAGGTCTCGTTGTATTCTTCGACCCTCCAGGTGAAGGATACCTCTTGGGGATTGGCCACGGCGGTGCACACCAATGTTGGCTTTCCGTCTTTCTGGATCATGGTCACTGAACACTCGGGAATGTCTGAATAAATAAAGAAAAACAATGATTCCATGAGTTTTTCAGAATTTTGGTTAGGAATACTTTAGTTCTCATCAGATCACACGTATTGATAGTCGATGAATTCTTCTTTGAAGTTGGTAGGTATAAAATGGTTTATGAATATACTAGTCAACAATATTCTAAGTTTGTCCTTTTCGAAAGTTCAAAAATATCTAATGAAATAATAATTGCTTCTTCTGTTCAAAAATTATTTGACGGAGTGAAAAATGTTGATATAAAACACATGCGATTTCAATCTAACATAATAATGAAAAACGAGTGAACCGCAGAGCTCCGTCACTAAGGTCGTATTTCGCCCTCATATTGGATCTTGTTTACAAACAAATTTTCAACCTACAATTTCGGTTTGAAGGGAATATGGAGGTGAAAAAATCCTAGAATCCACGGAAAAGAGAAAATCTCTACATTTAAAGAGCAGAGGCTAAAGAAAATAGTTGAAACCATTTAAAGGTACTTCTCTAACACCAACACAAACCATATATGAAATTTCAACCCTGTAACTCAACCTGGAGGAGCAGTGGAGATACTTCTCTAACATCAACTCAAATCATGTACGAAATTTCAAGTCTTCAACTGAATCTGAAGAAGCTGTGAAGGTGGGTAAAATCTCAGGAACAAAAAATCTCTACCTACAAATGACGGCTGTGAGTGAAAATGTTCATACCACCAAAAGCCACCTTCGGAACTTGAACTAAATTCACGTTCTAATTTAAGATTCTCGCAGCCTTAAGGAATCTTTAGAACGCTGAATTTCGGATATGTTTAAGATAATTGATGTCCCAGTTTTTTGTCATTAGGTTGAAAAATTTCACCCCATTCCGCCAAACGTTTTTGACTGAATTCACCCAAATTTTGACAGTTTCGTTCTGCTTCGAGAACAACGCCCCTTACAAATTTTTTTGCTCATTTGGTCTGATGAAAAACGAAGAACAAACTCATATAAAAACCCAATCAAAGTAATAATTAACCTAATAAATGCAAACATCAGATATAAATATAGAAAAAGCTGGATGATATCGAAAACTAGAACAAATGAATGGGATACAATAATACCTTCACTTACATTGTACATTAAAATATGTTTTGATAGCAGTTATGCCATGTTTATTGCTAGCTTCGCATACAAAACCGCTGGAATCATATCTGGTCAACGACGTGAGCTGCAATGTGTCGCTCTTGATGGGTTCCGCTGTGTCGTTCTTCTTCCACAGAAAATTTGGCGTTGGATGCCCTTTACCAATACATTTAACGGGTGTCAAATGCTGCCCTTCGACCACATTTATCACAATGTATGGCTCTATGAAAGTCTGATCTTGGTACATAATTCCAACATCCTCTGGAGCATCTGAGAGGGTTGCGAAAAGTTAACAACAAAAAAAAGAATTATAAAAAAAATGCAGAATCATAAAAATAGAACCATTTTTATAATTCGACAAGTAATTTAATTTATCTAGGCACTCAGTTCTCTGTATTCACAAAAATTAATGGATATGTATGTATGTATATATGCATGTATTCGTATGTGAATATATATATATATATATATATATATATATATATATATATATATATATATATATATATATTTATTTATATTTATTTATATTTATATATTCAGGGTAGTTTCGTAAGTGTAATTCTTTGTATTTATTCTTGCAACAGGATATTCAATCTCAACTTGAGATAATTGCCCTCCTTGAATAAGATATAAGTTCTTGAAGACTAAATATGGTCCTCAAATCTCCACAACAATGTCCTTACACCAACAAGCTATATCGAACTATATACTCGATTGAAGAGAAATATGCTATTATATATTATATGTGTATATAAATTAAAAAAATCCTCAACTATTAAAAACTAATATAATACAATTTTCCAATATCTAACCCTGATTTGAATAAGCATAATGAAAATCTACATAAGTCTTTATGTTCCACAAAGCGTTGAAGATCCTGTGAAAAAGGAAATACATATTTTTATTTATTTATTTATTTATTTATTTATTTATTTATTTATTTATTTATTTATTTATTTATTTATTTATTTATTTATTTATTTATTTTCATTTTAGAATTGGAGAGCATTTCGGGCGACTGAGTAAACTTGAAATAAAGTTTTGATTTGAAACTTACAATCTACTGCTACTTCTGAGCTGCTTGAAATTCCAGGTCCAATACCGTTGGCGAAACCTAGACAGGTGTAATTTGTATTCGGTGCTGATTTGTCAAGCTGATGCTGTGGCCAAGCTTCCAGGTTCCAAACCTGAAATAGAATTAGAATTTCTATAACGAGGAAGAAATAAAACTGTAAAAATCCTTGGCCAATGAGAAAAAATAGAATTCGTAATAGGATTTCCCCGATGATAACATATATATGCTGAAACGTTCCATATTCGAATACACTGAACTCAGAAATTTTTTTAAGTAATCACGATCACTCCTACTTTGAAACAAATTTTCACCATACTAAAACAGTACTTGAAGGCACTCACCAGTGTCGATTCAACTGATTCGAAATCATTTTTGGCCACGTTCGACGGATAGATTTCCGTTCTTATGTAATATAGAGACGACATAGTCTTGTCCAGTTGTTTACCATTGATATACCAGACGATCGAACAAATCGGCCAACATTCGACACGACAAGTGAGTGAGATGTTCTTGGAATTGTACAGAATGCCCTGATATGGAATCAGATTCTGGATGAAGGAAGGAGGAGCTGAAATATAAAATGAAATAAATGAAGATTCGCAACAGAGATAAGTAATGAATTTTGATAAATCGTTCAAGGGTCGGTATACAACACTCAATTAAACCCATAATGCATGATTTTTTTAAAATTGATAAAAAAAGGCACAGTGGGAAAAAGACATATATTTCATCAGAAAAATATTTCAAAAAATAAAGCACAATATTCTTTGTCAAAAAAAAAGAAAAACTGGTTAGTGTCAAATATGGCACAGCATGCAACATGAACTAAAAATATTTTATACAGCCAATATTTTATCTTCATCTGATATTATGTCTTCACTTTCATTTTGATTAAAATTATGTATAATTCCTTTTTTTTTATGCATAAAATAACTTGGGATCCATATAGGGTTGCCAACCCTCCCGGATTGTCCGGGAGACTCCGGTAATAATGATTATCCTCCCGACCTCCCGGGTAACAATAATTTCTCCGGTTTTTCTGAAATTATACGTAACCGTCGCTGTAACAAAACTTCGATCTTTGATGATAATGATTTTATGGTGAAAAACCGTCAAATATTAGATACTGCTCGAAAGCAAATTGAATATAAATTTAAAATTGATTGACAATTTCTTACACCCCCCCCTAAGTGGATTTATAAAATTCTCCCGGGTTAGTCCTGTCGAGAGTTGGCAACCCTAGATCCATAATATATCAGAAAAAGATTTCTTTCACATCTTCTAAATTCATAATCGGCAGATATGGTCAAGTCAGATATACTTTTGAACTGCATAATGTTCCATATATGGCACAATATGGTCAAGTCAGATATACTTGAATTGCATAATGTTCCATATATGGCACAAAGTGATTTTTAGATGAAAAATGTCAATTATTCAAAAATACGAGTACTTGCCACTATGAGGCAGTTACTAGAAGTATATTTTTTACAAAAACAATTTTTATTGGGTAGAAAGTTACGTGGATGAACTCAAAACTATTACTCAATCTACAATAATACTGACAAGCAGCTGATTCATCGTCACCATTTTGAAAAACGTATATAACTGCGAAATAATTACAGAGAGGGAGCTGCCTCTTTGGAAATATGTTTGTATGTGCCAGAAATGGTAATTCATGCAAATAAAGTAATATTTCTCTGACGTATGTATTAAAGAGATGTAAAACATTGGTTTGTGTCATATTTGGCACATGATGCAACAAGGGGTTAAAACTTGGTTCGATTCCACTAATATTGCTACATTTACTCGACGTATATGTTTCAGGCTATTAACCCATTATCAAGAGCTTTTCAAGGAAATGCAACAAACTATCTATTTATATTACTGCTTCAATGAGGAGATCTCAAGGTCTATTTGGTTATTAGTGAAGTGTAAGTTCCTGGAGTTATAGTCGGGTCGGGCTGACATGAAAAATATCAAAAAATGATAAAAAAGAGTAGCTGCAATTTTGTGACTGATTTGAGGGCGTAATATCATATTTAGTTCTATTTTATGAAATGCAACGATTTTCAAGTCTGGAACATTGTTTATAACAAATTTTTGTGCAAAAAAAGCGTTTTTTCCAATTTTTCGATTATATTTCGGAAACTATGGGTTATGGAGAAAAGTGCTTCATAGACCAAATAATTGTCATTGAAGAACCTTCGAAACTAGACCTGCTAAATCAAAATCGGTTAATTTGTTTAAAAGTTATAGCAAATTTAAGGCTGAAAAAGCGTCTTTTTTAAAATTATTATAAACAAATAATTAAACATTTTATTGTTTCATTAAGGGCGTAAAAGTGTGAGTTTTCATGTACTTAAAAAGTGTGCGCAAGGTGGGCGATGTGCTATGAATAGTTGTTGCACAATTCTATTTATTTATCCCGTTTTTGTAAAATGGACCCAATTTCAACCGTTTATTGTGGGAAAAGTTATCAACTTACAGACCTTTAGAAGGTTTCATTTTAAAGGTAATAGAGTCTACTTGTAATCGCCAATCTCAGAATGATTTTTTGCCGGAAACTATTTAAAAATTAGCAATAAACAAATGTTACATTTTGAACCGTTTTTGCTTATAAATAAATACAATAATTTGCAAAGTATAAGGAATATGTGTCCATCAGTAGTACCATTGGAAAGCTGTTAAAAAACACACATTAAAAAAAAAAGTTTCTACGACCTCTAGGAACCAAGATAGCTTTTTTTTTTGAACAAATCATTACTCCGTTGTTTATTAACATTTTGAGCTGAAATGTTCACATTTGGTAGGCGACATTTCCAACTTTATGATCCGACATTTTGCATAAACTTTTGTTGTTAATTATTTAGTCCCGAGAGCAATATATCAAGGTAACATTCTCTGCGCTTCACGAGAGCCGAGTGGTGGCGGTAAGAGAAAGTCGCAGCGCTCGAATTTCCCGCGCGCGATGCGGAGCTTCAAAATCGAGCGGACAAAAAAAATTCGCATTATCTCGGGTTCTAATTATCGTTGAACCTTCTTTTTTTTTAATCTGGGGTAGCTCAACGAAAAAATAACAATGGCGCACTTTTCATATACCTACCTAAAATGTCTTTAAACTGCGGAAAAAAGGTGTTGCTTAAATAATTCATTCATTTATCGCGGGTTTTTTTGCATTATTAATAATTCTGATTTCAGTTTTCAGATAATGCGAATTTTTTTTGTCTGCTCGATTTCGAAGCTCCGCATCGCGCGCGAGAAATTAGAGCGGTGCGACTTTCTCTTACCCCCACCACTCGGCTCTCGTGAAGCGCAGAGAATGTTACCTTGATATATTGCTCTCGGGACTAAATAATTAACAACAAAAGTTTATGCAAAATGTCGGATCATAAAGTTGGAAATGTCGCCTACCAAATGTGAAAATTTCAGCTAAAAATGTTAATAAGCAACGGAGTAATGATTTGTTCAAAAAAAAAGCTATCTTGGTTCCTAGAGGTCGTAAAAACTTTTTTTTTTAATAGGTGTTTTTTTAACAGCTTTCCAATGATACTACTGATGAACACATATTCCTTATACTTTGCAAATTATTGTATTTATTTATAAGCAAAAAACGGTTCAAAATGTAACATTTGTTTATTGCTTATTTTTAAATAGTTTCCGGAAAAAAATTAAATTTCTGAAATTGGCTATCACAAGTAAACTCTATTACCTTTAAAATGAGACCTCCTAGAGGTCTGTAAGTTGATAACTTTTCCCACAATAAACGGTTGAAATTGGGTCCATTTTACAAAAACGGGATAAAAAAATAAAATTGTGCAACAACTATTCATACCACATCGCCCACCTTGCGCACACTTTTTAAGTCCATGAAAACTCACACTTTTACGGCCCTAATGAAACAATAAAATGTTTAATTATTTGTTTATTATAATTTAAAAAAAAAACCGCTTTTTTAGCCTTAAATTTGCTTGGGAGCACTTTTCTCCATAACCCATAGTTTCCGAAATATAATCGAAAAATTGAAAAAAGACGTTTTTTTTTGCACAAAAACGTTGTTATAAACATTGTTCCAGACTTGAAAATTGTTGCATTTCATGAAATAGGACTTAATATGATATTACGCCCTCAAATCAGTCATAAAATTGCAGCAACTCTTTTTTTTTCAAATGTCACCCCGACCCGAATATTAGCCAACGTAATTTCTGAAGCTTCTAAGAGGTCTACTCACTTTCCTTATCCCTGAATTATTCGAATTTATAAAATAGTTATTACTTATGCAATTATCTGACTTATGCAACTCCCAGTGATATTCTTACTTTGGATGATTGATTTGTTATGTTCGTCTAATTTGGTACCGATGTTTCCATTAGTTTGATCAATGTAAAATGCATCACAGTGAATACGTTTTGATTTAAATACTCCAGATATTTTTTCGAAGTCTGTTTGTCTTTCCCTACTATTGATCAATAAGGAACCGAAATTTCTTTTATTCGTGATAATGGTTCTCATAATGTATTTATAGTTTGAATTAGAAAAATATTTAATTGAAAAGAATTTTTGTTCATCTCAATTATTAATATATTAAAGCATTGGTTGATTAATAGTATATTATTCAACGAGCGGTAATGTAGGTCATAACTCACGCAGATGAAGTTTGCAGCACGAGCTGCAAGCGAGTGCTGTAATTCATCAAGTGAGTTATGACCATTACCGCAAGTTGAATACTATACTTGATCTACGACTATAACAATAATTACTAAGATACAAATACAAATTCACAATAATAAGGTGGTATTAACTTAATTTGAAAACGTCAGAATTATTCAAGTGACATTAGCAGATGAGTGACAGTCGATCTTATTTGGGATCTTAGTCGACTATATAGTGAGTTTTAGCAGTGAGTTATTATTACTCACGCTGTTTGGTAATAGATACTATTAATTGCTAGAACGCAGTTGAATAATGAATATATTATTCAATAGGAGTAGATAAAACAGTTTACACGTTTATTATATAATATACATGAATCACGTTTCGGTGAAACTTCACCTTCTTCAGATGAGTACAAAATGATTATATTTCTTCGATATATCCAATACAAGAACTGAATAAATAACGAATTGGGCAGAAAGAGTACAGATAGTTTCAAATAATTACTGGAAGACGGAATTCCATTCTGTCAGGTAGTTTCGTAATTTTGAAAATATTAAGAAGGGGGTTCGAAGTAAGATCAGTTAGGCTATTCCATAGAAGATTTGGATGTTGGTATTTATTAATCTGTACTGATTCTAGGAAATTTAGTTTGATTCTCCTACTTTCAGCATCTAATATTTAAAAAAAAAATTGATTATTATTAATAATTTGTAAACATCTGTGTATTTACCCTTGCTACCCAATTTGTTATTTATTTAGTTCTTGTATTTTTGATATATTGAAGAAATAAAATCATTTTGCACTCATCATCTGAAGAAGGTGAAGTTTAATCGAAACGTGAGTCATTCGTATTTTATCTAATAAAGGTATAAATTTTTTTCCCCTTCCTTTATTGTAAGCAACCTATTTTGACACTGCTTTGACAAACGTAAGTGAAAGTTACTCAACAAGGTATTGGTTGCCCTTAACGACAGGATGTAAGTCAACCTACGTCCCTAGGGATATAATAATTTAAAATTATTATAAGTTACTTTAATTTTTGATTTCATCAACATATTACAAAAATCCGGACAAACATCCGGTGATATTAATTGAAATGAATATTAATGGTACAATTCTTACAATTATTCACATTATCAACAAAATTTGGAAACACGTTTTCTCGTTTCTTCTCGATGTGTATTACATTTTCCACAGATTCTTCATTTCTAACTAATGTTTCCGTCACTGTTGAAGCAGTGCAAGATACTTCTGGCTGGGTTTTCTTATTGTATAAAATTTTATTCACTACTTCGTTTTAATTGTTGAGGCTCTCAGCTACATAACATTCCGCAATATTAGCGGATTTACATCCACCATGTCGCTGGATAGCTAATACATCAACTCCAGTATTTGCTAATAAAGTTGCCGACGTTCTTCTGAAAGAGTATCCAGTATACATTTTGAAGTACTCAAACTTTAGAAATTTCGCAATTTTACTTGGAATTGACGAAAACGTATTTTTTCCGACAGGCTGGTTTAAGCACATTCCATTTTGATATCGCATAAAGAAGCGCGGATTAATAGTCGTCATGTGGGATCTTATATCAATGTACTTTTGAATTATTTTGAAATGACAAACCTGAGTTTCGTCACTTTTTGTCACTGTGAATGTACGTGACATTCCATTTTTAGAGTCAGGAATGGTCACAATTATGACTTCTTGACTTATTTTAACATTGTCCATTTTCATTTCACAGAGTTTATTACAACGGCACGCCCCAGCAACTCCCATTACCATCAATAAGTATATATCATCGGGGGCTTCAAGCATGAACTTACTCACATACCCCCTGTTAAACACATTCGATTTTTTGGGTCTATAACCATCATTTTTTCTCTTCAAAAATGCTCGAAGTTTTGGATACTTAGAAATATCTATATTTTCCTCTATAAAAAGGGTGGACTTCAACATCGAATATTCACATCATAAGCTTGATGGGAACTTCAATGAAGCACTTTTCTCGTGGAAATACGCCCAAAATAAGGTTTCTGAAACTGCAGTAGTCGTCTTGCTTTGGCACCAATTCTTAAAGGATTTATATGCTGCTTCATACCTTTTTTTCGAATTTTCCGGTAATAGAGATAAACAAGCAATATTCGCTGATTTTTCTATATCTGGAACATCCATTTTGTCCACACAGAATCAAACAATTCGACTTCTTCAAACTTTTCGCTACGAATTCTCAACTTGACGTTGTTGATAAAATAAAAACTGCTTATGTTGCTCTAGCAACGGATCGCGGATGCCATAATTTAATGAGAATGCTATCGAAAGTAATGATAATGAAAATCTAAAAATATATTCAGCATTTTCTTGTGAACATACAATACAGCGAGGGGAAAAAATGTTGTATACTATATGTAGGGTTGCCATCCGTCCGGGTTTCCCCGGATTTGTCCTAGTTTCGGGGGCGTCCGGGGGTCGTCCGGAAGGGGCTTTCAAAATATGTCCGGGTAAAACCCGGACAAATTTTGTGTCCGGGGGATCCCGATTGATTTAAAGATGAGCAATATTTTAAAACAAATCATAGTTAAAAATTAATTTATAATCGTAAGCCGTATACAAGCCAAATCCTGAGAGAAACTTGCTGAATACACATACGGTTTCTCCTTTGACCAAAATAAAGTATAATTTTGAAGATTTGAGTTGCTCCCTCTTTTAAAAATTCCTGATGGAAAAGAAAGACACTTCGGAAGAAATTGGCAAGTCTGAAAAATATCAAGTTAAGTTAAATTAGTAAAAAGAACTTGACCTCGTCAAAATTAAAACTTGGTACTAACTTTTAATTTACCTATAGTTAATAAATAATTTAAGCTTTTGGTTGCCTAACCGACCTAACCGAACTAGATGACCTATTCTATAATTTGTTGTTACAATGTAGAATGTAGTCTATTAGATCTATTTCGATCTACCAAAAATTATCATTATAAGTTGTTTTTTATTTGATGATACCAAAAAAAGAGTTATTCTGATTATTTTTGTTAGCATATAACCTCAAAAAGAGAAAACTGTAAACTGTGTTATATTAGTAGATATTTTATTTGTTTTTTGTTGTTTGTTTATATCGCAAACAAGCGGTTCAAAGTTCAAATAAATGAAAAAATTAAAATATAAAGGATGTTTTATTTTATTCGAAAAAAATATATTTTACGGGGTATCCGGGAAAGAACTAAATTTCACCCAAATGTCCGGGATTTCCAATTTTTTTGTCCGGCGTCAGCAATTTAGGTGATGGCAAGCCTAACTATATGGAATGTAAGTACATTAACCAGTCTCGAACTTTTTTGCCAGCCCTCGCTATGGCTGGGGCGCAAACTCGTCCTCGACTGGTAAATGTTACTTACATCTCTTATAGTAAAAATAACTATTATTAACCATTGTTTCAATATGTTTACTAATTTACATGAATTAAGTCGGCCATATAAATCCTAAATTCTCAATGTTCGGATACATACTTAAGGAGCAATTTCTGTTGTTTATAGAATTTAAGTTTATCAGTCAAGTCAGATTTGGACTCCTCATACCCATTATTTTTTGCTATTAACTTATGAGTAGATTTTCTCGTATAATCTATCAACTCACCATCTACATTGATTTCAGCTGTGCTAGGTTTTCCTTGACCTCCTTCGTTCTGGGGAATACAGGTGAAATTGCTTCTGGTCTCCAGAGTGACTGGTGATATCGTCCAGTTGGAGGTCGTTATTTCGGAGATCAGATGCGAACCTCTGAACCACTGGAACGTTGTGTTCTCGGGACGTCCAGGATCATCTACTGTGCACTCAAGATTGACCGAGGCGCTCTTCACTACTTTGGAGGGGTAAAAACGCAACTTGGCAGGAGAAGGAGGATCTGAAATAATAATTTATTCACAGTATTGAGCTGAGTGGTTATGGATGGTCAATTATGCTACCCAAGACGGGAAAATTCGTCACCTGTGTTATTCGAATTAACGTAATGATGTCCTTATATTGGTTTGAACAAAAAATAAAGAACTGAGATTGAATAGGATGTAATACTCTCCTGTAGTCAGTCTTGATAATGAGTTCATGACTCGAAACATGTCGACTTTTCGTTACTGCTAAATACAGTACCCAAATATTTTTTTTATATTGTGAAACATAAGCCAAGTGTTTTTTTATTTTAAAGTTTATACTTTAAAAAAATAAAGAGCTGGGAACGAACGTTTTCATTTATTTATTTGTTTCATACTACTGAACAAACTAGAAGGAATAAAATCAAATTATAAGAAAAAGGTCAACAAGTTCATAATGAGTACATTGGTTCATCTATCTACTGCTGTGAATTTAATATATAATATATAGCTTTGCTTGGTCTAACCAAACTAAAAAGGATTATATCATATATCACCATCTCACAACACCTAACCTAACAAATGTCATATAGCGCCATCTCACATAATTTTGAGGTAACAGTTTACTGTCACGTTGCGCCATCTCTCAGAAAGGCGTCGATCTAACCAACGTCATATAGCGCTATGTCACAGAATTTTGACGTAACAGTTAATTATCATCCATCAACAACGATATAAGTACCACAAACATTTACGAGATGGCATTATAATAACGTGTCATTTTTTGTGAGCAATTCTTGTACATACTTTTTTAAAACTAGTTTTTGCAAAAAACTATATTCTTTATAAAAAGTTCTGCATGTTCTGAACCCCAAAATTCAACTATCAGATATTAAATTGTATCAGTCCTATACGAGGTTTGTCAAAAAAATTATTTTTGACAAACCTCGTGTATATATATATATATATATATATATATATATATATATATATATATATATATATATACACGATATATATATGTATAAATATATATTTGCATATCTGGGAAACGACTCTGAAGATTTGTATGAAATTTTGTGTTTAAAATGGTTTTGATTTCTTAATCAACCATATAATGCCATCTCGTAAGTGGTACGTATATTGTTGCCAGTGTGCCAGATGATAATCAACAGTTGCCTTAAAATTTTGTTAGATGGTGTTATATAAAATTATTCTTTTCATTTTGGTTAGTCCAAGCAAAGCTCAGTCGCCCAGTTACTAACTTTGAAAATGGGATAACAATTAGTTCGTTTCAATGACATAATACATGTTTCAGCTTTTTTCCAATCTTGGACCAAATTTTCAGTTGGGACATCCTTAATTTGTTTCAGAAAGGCACATTAATGTTTTATACTTCTTACCTTTAATGGACATAATTTGCCACATTAGCAACTAGATATTTGAGTGTAATTCTACAGGTGAAAAATATATTCAAATTTTTGATTCAACTTAAAAACTTGTTGTTAATTGCAAATAATTGAACTAGCAAACCACTTCGACATTATGCCATTGTTGTTTCTATTATATGTCACTTATGTATAGGGTTGTCAACATTTCTTCGTCGAAAAATAGTATTTTACAAAATGAGCTTTGAAAAAATAGAGTGCACTTGAAAAAATAAAGTATTTTACGAATGAAAAAAAAATATACAAAGAGATATAAGTAACTTACTTTTTTATTGTTATGAAAACCATATTTCTTTTCACTTCTTGCATTTTTAATATTTTTTATCTAAAAAAAAGTGTCATCGAATTTTTAAATTAATGTAAATCGAAAGCTCAAATATATCATCAATGAGATACTACATCTATTTCTTTCCTTTCGGGATTTCGAATTTATAATCGAAAATATAATTTTTGTGAATGCAGAAGTGACGGGATTAGAGAGCAGGAATGAAATTTTGTAAGCTATTTCCAGTATATTTCGAAATATGGTGCCATTTTTGGCCTGCAGTTTTGGCAGTTAACTGACTTCAAACTTTTACTTTTGCGAATATTTCATTTAATATTGTTATTTCAGAGTTTATTCGATATTCAAATTTTTTTGTAAATTCTGACTAATATTAATGAGTTCTTATATTGTCTCATAATCATTGAATGAAATTTTCAGTTTTAAATTTGAATTTTGGATTTTTCATAACCAGTGGCTCAAACCGTTAATGAAGATACCAAGAAATTGATTTTTACAAATTTCTGTAGGAGATTCTACTTCTTAAGATTGCTATGTTATTGTGGCTCTATAACCAGAAGAAATATGTTTTTTTCGTTGTTCTATCGCCGATTTTGAAGTTGACATAATATTATAAGCATCTAAGACTCTGATATTATTGCCATCAAATTGTTTAACAGCTTTATGAACGTTATGTAAAAAATGGTTCATATTTCTGAAGTCTTTTCGTATTTTAGCAGCGCACTTGAACTTGATTCACTTTCGTTATCTTCACCAGATTCTATAACTAATTTATTTAGGACTTCTCAGAAGAAAGAACAACAAATTTATAATTATTGCCAAAATCCCAAAACAAAAATAAAACAGACCGAAAAAAATTAGTTTGACGCTATGATGACAGATTAGTTCTATCTGAAACATGCAGCAGTCAAAAGTTAAGTAAAGTATCGTTAATAAATTTTCAATATGAAGGATTTATTTTTTACATTTTGGTGAGGAAAATTTGGTATTTTTGAGTACTATATATTTTTTTCACAGTACCTATATAATACGCAGACCTGAAATGAAGTACAATACTATAACGACCCTACTTATGTAACCATAGGTTCATTATACACCAGTGGCTCAGACAAAATTTTTTATTAGGGATGGTTTCCAAAAAATGTTGGGAAAAATATTTTCAAAAAGAATATATTATGGAACACAAAACTTAAGGTACGTATGAAGTGCATTTAATGAAATATAAAGAAAAAAATTGTCATGTAGTGAGTATACTCAAGTATCAAACAACATACATATAGAATACATTTGAAAATCATAAATGAGAATGAAAAAAAGGCAGTGAGTATACGGTATACGTATACTCATGAAACTAAAACAAGAAACAAAAAAGACACCAACATAATAATAATGCTAACTAAAATATACTCATTAATTATAATAAAGTAGTAAGACGGCGAGATTAAAGAGCTAAGACATCAAGAATTTTGTCTTCCAGAATAGGAATATCTGAATGTATATACATCAAAGGCCATTTAATCTGTCGTCACCAGTAGAATTCCGCAAATAGTTATTGAGAAATTTTAGAGAATAAAAGAATCTTTCACAAGAATTTGTGGTGACTGATGATGAAGTTGCTAATACATGTAATCGAAAGTTTATTAATTATTGAAATAGAAATAAATTTTTATTGCATCTTTCCAACGCCACAATTGCACTTTGTGGCTTTTCAGTTTAAAACAATGAACACTTATTCCAAGATCAATTTTTACCAAGATTAATATTTTTTGATTGAAAATCGTTTGCTGTCACTATTGCCAAGATAATTTTTTTTACCAAGATTGTCATAGATCGTCTGTCTAGGGGGAGGGAGAATGGATTCACGAATAAAGACCCCACCCCCTTGCTGCGCCACTGTATATACACATCCTGATTTATACCTTCGTACTTTATATGACCTGCAATGAAGCTGAAATGTGTGGACGTGGTAGGTTTACGGATCATTGGGAACCAGGATACACAATATCTGTTGAACTGATTAAGCTCACCCATACTAAACTAGTTACTTACAATAAACGATCAACTCTTGTGGTTCCGATTCAGCGCCCCATCCAGGCGCGTTCATTCCTTGACACGTGTAATTTCCAGCGAAATTCTCTTGTACGCTCTCCAATTTCAAAATACTGGGATCGACGCCCACGCAGAACGGTCCGCCATTATCTTGAGTGCCGTTTTCGAAAGTGGTATAGTTGCATTCTGGCAATTCCTTCATCAACTCCCCGCCCAGATACCATCTCACCTGGAAAATGAGTTATTTTAGTATTATTTTTTTAAGTTATTTCATCTTAGGGCATGTGATACATTGTATGAAAGCACTGACTCTGAAGTCAGTTATTATTATGAATCATAGACCAGGCTCTAAGTATTTCTACTTTGATTATGAAAATATAACTTAAATATATACATTTATACATATATATATATATATATATATATATATATATATATATATATATATATATATATATATATATATATATATATATATAAATATATGTGAATAGTGCCGAAGAGCCAAGAGAAAAAATTGTTGCTAATTGTGAGGTAATAAGGCAAAAGGAAGAAATCTTTCAGAGTACGTCGAATTTTTTTAAGAAGACTTAATTTATGCCTTGAAGAAGAAGGACGTCACTTTGAACATTTGAATGTTTAATTTATTGTTCTAGTAACTTATGTGTTTTAACCTTATAATTTTGTTAGTAAACCATCCTTTATTTGTTGAGGACGATAATTTTTTAGTATTTATCACTGACCACCATCAGCATCAACTGTCAAATCTAATTCTCCTCAAACTTGTTTCTAGGGCAACCATAGCGCATGTTTCCAAAGGATGCTATGTTTGGGGTTGAAAATTAATTGAAAGGATTTCGTAAGCATCACATGTAAGCAATGTTATTTCAGCGTTTTTCTCCAAATCGGTAAGATTGATCGAAACAAAAGTAGTGTACCATTTTAATGCAAAATGTTAGGAGAATAAAAATAACAGTCAAAATACGCATACAGAGCGACACAAAAAAGTTCGGACAATTTAAATGCAAGTATAGGCTCGTATGTGACGCCCTCTACAAAATGCGAGAATACGGTGGGATAATTTGTTTTCCTCATCCCGATAAAGCTCCAAATACGAGATTATGAGCTTGACAAAATGTAGTGCAAAAGAACTGCAAATAAAATCTAACTTTAACACCCTGTAACTACGTTAATAATCAATTTTCGAAAAAATTTTATAGAAAGAGGTACCATTTATTTTCGGTCCAGAAATCATTTCCGGACACCCTATATATATACCTATATATATATATATATATATATATATATATATATATATATATATATATATATATATATATATATATATATATATAGGTATATATGAATGTATATATAAAATTCTCGTGTCACGGTGTTAGAAGTTAAACTCCTCCGAAATGGCTAGACCGATTCTCATGAAATTTTGTGGGCATATCGGATAGGACTGAGAATCGGCCAACATTCATTTTTCATCCCCCTGAATGTAGAGGGTGGTTCACCCCTTAATTTTTATTTTTTATTTTTTGAACAAAATTTCAAGTTCTATTTTTTTTATGATTCAGCATTCAAAAATACATACAACCCTGAATTTCCATTCCTCTACGATGAACCCCAATTTTTTATTTGCTAAATTCCTTCGAAATGGCTCGACCGATTCTCATGAAATTTTGTGTGCATATCGGTTAGGTATGAGAATCGGACAATATCTATTTTTCATCCTCCCCAATTTTTTATTCTTTATTCTTCAGACAAAATTTTTTGTTCTATTTTTTTATGATACAGCATTCAAAATTACATACAACCCTGAATTTTCACCTCTCTACGATCAACCCCTATTTTCATTTGTTGATTATAAACTTTAATTTTTTTGGCAAGATTTTTATTTTTATTTTGTCATGACTCACAATAGAAATTTCATCGCGATTTTCATTTTTTTATAATTTTAACCACAGATCCAAGATGGCAATCGAAAATAGCAATAGTCGGTCTGAGAATAGGTCGTAATATATTTTTTCTACGAATGTCAATAAAAACCATCATTCTATGTTCGAAAGTAATTGCGGAACATAGTGCATTGCTCTATACCCATTTTCATTGTGCTTCTATCACCATGGTGAGTGAACTACAAAGTTCACATTGTGCACGGGTATTTTAACAAAGGTGGCGTTAACCGCTGCCGCGTGTTTTTTGTGGAACGTCAGATTGACATTTTTTAAAATCTTAAAAGGAAAAATATTACTTATACCATTTTATGTAACAGTAACATTCGTAGAAAAAGTATAGTGTAAAACTCGCATGGAATGACCAATGAAATGCATGTCATTCCATGCTCGTTGTACAATATACTATTTCATACCCCTTAGTGATTAAAGTGGTCCCATAATCATTTTTATAAATATTTTGGTCAAAATTTTTTATTTTCTTTTTTTTATGATGTTGCATTAAAAAATACATAAGTACATCTCTAAATTTTCACCCTTCTATCAACAACCCAAATTTTTTGATATCCATTTTAATAGTTTAAACAACGTTTGCCGGGTCAGACAGATTAATAGATAGATATAATGATAGATAGATAGTTAGATAGATAGATATTTAGATAGATAGAAAGATAGATAAATATCTAGATAGATAGATAGTTAGATAGATAGAGATACATCGGCAGATAGATGAATAGGTAGAAAGATAGATATATAAAAATAATTTATATGGCAGAACCACGTTTTCCGGGTCAGATGGATTGATAGATATGTAGCTAGATAGATAGATAGAATGATAGATACATAATTCGATAGATAGAAAGATAGGTAACTATCTAGATAGATAGATAGATAGTTAGATATATAGATAGATAGATGGAAATAATTTATATGGCAGAACAACGTTTTCTGGGTCAGCTAGGATATATATATATATTTATATATATATATATATATATATATATATATATATATATATATATATGTATATATATATATATATATATACTATATATATATATATATATATATATATATATATATATATATATACAGGATGGCTCACCACATTCGCCTCGGTGTTTCTTTGAAAAATGAAAAGATTGAAGGAAAAATTTTTGCACAGTCATATGTGGGCCCATGAGGAGCATATTTCAAAATTATTTTGAAATATACAGAGTACCCAAAAGAAAGGTACATATCAAAGTTATATTTTTACTTATGGAACACCCTATATTTTTTTATATTTTTAGATACTATAGATCGAATAATGGTAAGTTACTGTTATATTTTCTATACCTAAAACTGACCGTTTCTGAGAAATTTTGAGAAATTAAAATATACAGACCATAATTCAAAAATTTTTCACACTCTGTAACATGTAACGAGCTGCTCGTTTACTGCTTAGCTGAAAGGCTAAAGTTAACTACCACATAAAAGTTTCATTTCAATATTATACCGAGTGGTAAAAAAAATAGCATCAAAGTTTGGGCACATTTTTTATTGAATAACTTTTTAAAGTTAAATGGAACATCCCATATTTAATGGCATATTTTAACGCAGAATTAGATTCCCTTTAAAACTATATCAAGGTTCTCTATAGCTATCTCTCATGATTTTCACGCAAAAGACGTTTTTCTATTCTACTTATGAGTAATTTTTTATCTTAATAATGGAACATCTTGTATTGTAATTAAAAGGCATTTTGTCAATGTTTTTATTAAGGAACACGTAGATTCTCCAGAAGCACGAGCTCAAATTTCTGCAACCGTAACTGAAGAATGTAAAAGCTTTTCCATCCAGAAGATTCACTTTACTCAATTTTCATGAAAATCTTCCCCTGCTCAATATATTGACCAATAAAGGGACTTTATTCTCTACTCTCTCCCACTTAATGAAATATTTTACCTTCTGTAAAATGGAGGGATTTCCCATGGTGACGTTACATTCCAAAATTACCGTCGATTTATCTACGGCCTTGACGACGGAAGGTTCCATCAATAGCGTGACTACAGGGGGATCTGCAAAAAAGAAATTAAGTGTTTTATGAATGAAGTTGAAATATTTTAAAAAATACATCGTATTAACTCTTTTCAAGTTTGCATATAAGCATTCGGCGATTTTCAATTTCTCTTTCAAATATTCATTGAAGTAGATTGAAAAATGATAGAGAACTAGGCAACTTATGAAATAATTTAGCTAGCAAAGAAATTTACCATCAAATTTGAAATATTGATGATCATTGAAAATAGATGCATGAGTCGAATTTTGTTTCTTTTTCACCTGATAATTCTTAACCCCTTAGTCAATTTGGAGGTGCTGAAAAAAGCTTGAATACAAGCTAAAGTTCATGAAATTTTTACATAAACATTGCGGCGGCGAGAAAAACCATTTTGAATTCTCACATAGCACTCTTGAATCGATCGATATTTTTTTTTCGTTGCTTCAAGGTTATAGAAGATAACAAATTTTTGACCAACGAAAATAGTATGTAACTTACAATATCTTTTTCAGATAATTGAGTATAAATTTTTTTCATCTTCATATCAACTTACACATTACATCCAGGAATATGCTGCTCTCCGATTTTACCATATCCACTGAATTTTCTAACCAACAATTGTAGCTTCCCATATCCTCTCTGGTTACATTTTTAATTCTCAGCGGTGGATTTTCGACCGTTCCACCCTCGTACTTCTGGTCAGAAAGAGTTAAATTCTTCTCATCTTTACTCCTGAAAATATTCGTAATAAGAGCTATCATACCTGAACGAGCGAATTGTAAAATGGAAAGAAATTTCATTCGAATAAGAATTAAACGGAAACATATGGCGAGAAGATATTCTTTTCAACGTATAACTTTTTTATTTTAGGAAGCGACATAAACATGCTTTGAATAGGTAGAATTTGAAAGAATGCGCTGCAAATGAAAAAAGTAGCACTTCTAACGTTTAATGGAATGCTTTGCAGATATGTGATGAAATAATAATAACCATTTTTTCAGAAGCAAGGTTCTCTTTGTATATATATATAAATATATTTATATATATATATATATATAATATATATATATATATATATATATATATATATATATATATATATATATATATATATATATATATATATATGTATATATATATATATATATATATATATATATATATATATATATAAATATATAATATATTGTTGCGACCACGCAATATTATTTAATTATTTTCTTAATAATAATATTTTCTAAATTTCCATTTTTTCTTTTCAAACAATTTATATCTATTCCTTTTCAAATTAATTTCACCTCACATTAAGTATCATTTCATTCAGTCTTCCCCCGTATATGCCTTCAAATTTCTCCTTCATCGCTGTGCGCGGAAGACATATGTTCTGAAGACACATGTGAAAACAAATATAATACAAATTTATCAATTGCGACTAACTTGTGCTCCAGTGCGTTATATCTACTTTACATATTCTCCTCATTTTCACCATTTTCACCTTTTCACCGCTTTGAACTTCAAGATTTCCTGGAAATACGATTGGGGACAGTGGAACTCTAGCCAGAGTGTGAGTGGAACGAGTTTCACCGATTTAAGAACTTTTATCCAACACCCAAGGTTGAGTCCGGCAAAAAGGTAGGATTTGAAGGTACTTTTTAACAACTCTTTAAAATTTGTACAGTCCACTAAAGTCTCAATCCTCCATATATATATATATATATATATATATATGTATATGTATATATAAATATATTTATATATATATATATATATTTATATATATATATATATATATAATATATATATATTATATATATATATATATATATAAATATATATATATATATATATATATATAGTATATATATATATATATATATATATACAATATACAAGGTGTCCCGTAAATAACACGCCTGAGTGACACTGGAGGTAGATTGGTTCCAGGTCAATCAGATAAAATAATCAACATGACCTCAGTAAAAGATCTCTGGTTTTCGAGATATTGCCACTCTTCTGTTTTTATCAAAAATTTTCTCGCCTGTTTTGAATATAAATAACTTTTACCTTATGGTTTTTTTTTCTTGTGCTATCATCAATAGTTGGTTGAGACAATCTGACCCATCATTTCATCAAAAACTAGCTCGCTAACCCAAAAAAAAAATTTTAATGTTTCAATTTAATTTGAATCCGAAAACCTTAACTGAAGTTTGACTATTTACTGTGAAAAAATATTGCTTCAGACTGAATCATCAAATGATCTTAAAAACTAGCCTATTTAATGCTCTTTCGAAAATGGTATAACATTCGTGGTTTTTTTTCAAAAGTCAATAAATTACAATTTTTGTCATTGATGTCGTGCTACTTGCGAAATACTTGAAATATCTGAAAGCGGTATTCATTACACTTTTTTATTCACTGTTGTAGGTAGGCGTCCAAATAATGTAAAGAACATAAGGTTGTATTAATTATTTCAATAGATTGTTACATCGTTAAAAGCAAATGAGGAATTTCGATATGAAATTTGAATCATTATTTTCACAATAGATTTTTTGAATTTCTACCACTGACTTTTAAACACAATCTGCATCTTCTCAAAAATAATCCTTTCAAACGCCTTAAACTCAAATCAGATATTTCACGTGCTGCTTGATTGATTCGTTGACGTAATTCATTTTCCGATCGAATTGGTTTTCCATAGACCTTATCTTTCAAACATCCCCAATAAAAAAAATCGAGAGAATTGAGGTCTGTGGAGCGCGGGGGCCACACAATTGATCCTAGCCGGCCAATCAATCTTCTTGGGAATGTTTGATCACGATGCGCCCTTACTGCTCGAGCATAGTGTGCTCATCATTTTGCAACCACATCCCTCTTCTAAATCAATGAAGCAGCAAGTGAAATAAATGATTTGAGTTCAAGGCGTTTGAAAGGACAATTTTTGAGAAGATATCGTTTAAAAGTCAGTGGTAGACATTCCGAAAATCTATTGTGAAAATAATGATTCAAATTTCTGATCAATTTTCTCTATTTGCTTTAAACGATGTAAAAATCTATTGAAATAATTAATACAACCTTATATTCTGTTCATTATTTGGACGCCTACCTATAACAATGAATAAAAGAGAGTAATGAATAGCGGTTTCAGATATTTTCTACAACAACTACCACGTTGTAATTTGATGACAAAAGACGTCTGCACCTTTTATTAAGTATTATTTTTTATTTGAAGTAATTCGCAAGTAGCACGACTTCATTGACAAAAATTGGAATTTATTGACTTTTGAAAAAAAAAACCACAAATGTTATACCATTTTCGAAAGATCATTAAATAGGCTAGTTTCTAAGATCATTTGATGATTCAGTCCCGTGGAATGTTTTTTCACAGAGAATAGTCAAACTTTAGTTTAGGTTTTCGGATTCAAATTAAATTGAAACATTTCAATTTTTTTTGAGGTTAGCGAGCTAAGTTTTGATAAAATGATGGGTGACATTGTCTCAAGCAACTATTGATCATAGCACAAGAAAAAAAAATCATAAGTTAGAAGTTATTTATATTCAAAACAGGCGAGAAAATGACCAAAAAGTATAGATTTTTGAAAAAAACATATGAGTGGCGATATCTCGAAAACCAGAAAACTTTAACTGAAGTCATGTTGGTGTTATCTGATTGACCTGAAGCCATTCTACCTCCAGTGTCACTCTGGCGTGTTATTTACTGGACACTCTGTATATATATATATGTATATATATATATATATATATATATATATATATATATATATATATATATATATATATATTATATATATATGTATATATATTGCTATGGTTTATTTATTTGCAATATTAGAATTGAAATATATGGTACTATATTAAATGATATTGATCAAGGAAAGGAAAACTTCAATGAATTTAAAATAGATATTAGTAAATAATAATTCAATTAATGTGAATTTAAATATGTAAAACTGATTTAGGAGAAGATTAATGTAAATGTATTGATTATAAATGTTTAATATCAACTTTTAGAATCAAGAATATATGAAAAATCCTTGTAGAATGTCAGAAACTTAAAATGTCATTAATCGTTGAAAATAAATATCAAGTAATTCAATAGAAATTCATGAAATATCAGAAATATAGGAGAATACAAGTAATAGAATCTTTGTAAAGAGTAAATAGAAGAAATTAATTCAAGTTAACAGACTTAAATTATGTAGAATATATATAATTATGGAAATATTATGTATCGTAGAATCAACTAAATTTGAATAACAGATAATAAGTAAATTTCAAGTCATTGAAGGTAGTTAATCAAATATAAAGGCATTAGAAGAAATCAGTTAACTGTTTTTAATATAAAATTGTTGTAGAATAATGTAATAAAGAAGAATTTCAAGTTAGAATAAAAAAAACTAGATATATCGAAATGTCAAATTTTCCAAGAATATTCTGTAGATGAGATTAACTAAATGATTTCAGTTCAAAATATATATTTTATTTACAAATTTGTGAAAAAATTAATCAAATGTCATTTAATTATTCAAAATAATCAAGTTAAAGTACTGAGTTTGAAAAATTTTAAATTATCATAAAGAAGCTGTTATTATTGAAATAATCAATTTCCAAAATTATTGTATATTTAATTAAATAGAATGATATAAAATATGTACAGTACCTTGTTAGTATAATATTTTAAATATGAGAAAAATCATAAAAAGGATATTGAGAATATTCTAGAATATATACATCAGGTAATTTGATTTTGAAAAATAAAACGAAGTCATATAAGGAGGTGAATTCCATTTCCGCAAGTTAGTTGATCATTAACAGCCAAGAGATAAACATTGTCTCTGTGTACATCGAGTATTCATTTGTTATTGAATCTCCATATTTATTTGTGAAAGTAAATGTAAACTGTAAATTATAAGCAGAAATTAATAGATAAATGTATAATGTGAAAGCAGTTGAGTTACCTGAAGTGAGTTAATGTTATTGTGATATACAATAAATATCATAATTGGAAGCCATTATTGGATTACTAATATCAACATTGGAAAAAAGGGCGATTAAGAAGAGATTCTACTATACCGGCATCACAGAATATCATGATCATCATAGAACAAGTACAAGTGTCAAGTTGAGAAACAAGAAGTATAGTGAAAATAAACAGTGAGTAGATCTATAAATTGGCCAATTTTAACTATTCGTATAATATTTGCAAATAAAAACATTGTGGGGAATTATAATAATGATAACAAATGGTACCATGATAAATACTAGTTATTAATAATAATTGTTGTTGAAATATAATAATAAATTGAAAGTTAAGTGTTAATAAATTTGTTAAATCAAAATTTTTTATTTATTGAAGTTTTCAAAATAGAGTAAAATTAAAAGATTATAAGGAGAACCTTCCCTGAGGTAATTTCATTAGAGTCGAATTAAAATAAAATAGATAAATATCAGTTTAATTGTGTTTCAAAATTATCAATAGACGCTCAAATTAATAAAATCATAATAATTATTTCCACAACTTAAGTTAAGGGAAATAAAGAATTCATAATAATATATATATAAATTTTCAATTTCCAAATTACTTCATTTGTTCAAGCTCGTTTTATATAAAATAAATAATATTTGTATCGATGAAAGTCAATCAAAATTTTTGATTTTCGAATATGTGGCCATTCATTGATATAACTACAGACTTAAGCATCTACATATAACCGCCTAATTTCAGAAGACCGGTTGGAATTGTTAGAAAGTTATAACTAAATATTGTTAGGACTTATACTTACCACACAACTTTCTGAAGTTCTTGAGGGTTAGCCACGTAACTACAACTTAGCAAGGGATTTGCTGATTCATTAACTATAATAGTGGATGGACTAACATTGACTACAGGCGGATCTGTAATAATTTAACAGGAAAGATTAACATTACCGCATCATTAATACGAGAAATTGAATGTATAGTTTGTTGTATCAAAAAATTCATTGAAATCATTAAGTTACACAGTCACTATAACTGTTACTAACTGTCACCAAATTAAAATTTTGGGAAGCAATAAAATGTCATAACAAGCATTGATAAGTTATTACATTTCTTTTCAACAGATAAATTGATTAACCTCTTTGTTTTTACTGATATTTCTTCCGATATCTTCACAACATGGAAGTTCGTAATCTAGATTCATCCATTACATGCAAACTTACAGTTATTTCATCAGAGTTATACAAACATCTCTAAATTGTGATGTTTTTGAATTTTATAAGTATTTGTATATACATTGGTACCTATCTAACTTAAATTTAAAGTGATAAATTCAAGAACGATCGACAATATCTTTGAATAAATTAAAACTATAGGTACATTTGATGTCAATAGTCCTCGCCATAATTACATATCAAATATTCTGGAAATATCTAAAATATGTAAATTTTAATCAAGACTATCTTCAATTTATATTATGCAACATTCAAATTAGCCTATAGGTACCCAAAATAAAAGAAATCAAATTTCATTCACTTTCAACATGAACAAAATTTAACACAGATATTTTGAGGTTAAGAGATTTTTGTGAGTAGTAAATATCTCCCGTTTAGGTGACAAAGTCCTCAGTGACCACTCAAGACACAGTGACCATTAATTTTTCGACAAATTTCGTGAATGTTATTTTTTCAAAACGCCCGCAGTGGGAAGTTATATATTTTGCAATTTCAAAATTTTAAATTATTTATATATTTCTATTTAAATTTTTTTCCATAAAAGATTTCGGAGAATTTACAACAAATTTTCAGCCAGGTAGAATGAAATATCATAATATAAAACGGGTGCTTACTTTAATGTATACGGGCTCTAGTTGTTTCGGTGCATTTGACGACACAATAAATTTGAAAAAATATCTATGCATGACGGTTTGTTTCTCGTCAATTTTGTTTGTAAATTTTTGTTTTTCGAATACACTTCAGCATCGACATTGTCTACTTCTCAACAACGCCGTTAGAGTTTAGCTCTGATATTTGTAGAACTAAGAAAACCACGTTCATCATTCAGTGAAAGCCAAGTGTCTTATGAATGATTTAAATAATTGGGCTTCATGATGAGTGAAATCAGGGTGCCGGCATTGGCTTCAGTTTAGAGGCAACAAATAATTAAATGTGGTATTGGAGTTTCAGCGAATGTCAAAGCCTATAGACAATATAAGGGAAATGTGAACTCCGGCTGCCGCCACGAGCCAAAAAGTGATATATTGAATTCATAATATTCTAAGGATTCTCCGTCAAGTTGGTTTTTTAATACTTCGGATTTATATTTTAATCAGGTGGATTCGCCCCTCATTGTCACACGATGTCACACTTTGTTGACCCTCTCTCTACCCCTCAACCGAAATGTGATACCATTATGAATAGAGCAGTTGAATTGTTCAATGAATTTCATCAATGATAAATTGAAGCATTTTCTGTGTGTTCTATGTAAAAGTTTAATTCATCAATGAAAAACGTTATAAAATTTTTAATTCTGATGGAATGAAGCGTGTAATATGGCCAATCAACACAAGGTTTAATCCCAAATACTTTACACCCAGAGTTAAACATGGTGAAGGCAGTGTTTTTTTATGGAGTTGTTTCTCATAGAATGGGGTGAGCCCACTAAACTTCATTAATGACACTATGGATCGATTTGTATGTAGAGATATAATGCAAAATGTAATGATGCCTTATGCAGAGTGGGAAATGCCTTTGCATTTTATTTTCCATCAGGATAACGATCCAAAGCACTCTTCACGAATTGTTCAAGAATGGTTTCAAGAAAATAGCGCTCGGGTTTTGCAGTGGCACAATCACCAGACCTCAACCCATCGAAAATCTATGGGAAGAAGTTCGGCGTGGAATTCGTACACAATTTTTTACAAATAAACAATCGTTGATGATTAAATCAATGAAGTTTGGACAAACCTTTCAGAAGACTGTTCAAAAATTGATTGTGTCAATGCCGCGACGTTGTCGGCAAGAAATAAATAATAATGGATATTCTATTAACTATTAACGTAATACCTATAGCTATTGTAATTATTAAATGTGTTGGATGTTTTTTTATTGTAATATATAAAATAAAATACTGTTGACCCAATTTGTTGCTTTTACTTTTGTCGCACTTCAATTCATCCGATTTTTATAATTATAAATATTTCTCTACCTCCATTTTCGTTTGAATTTGTCCAAAATATTGTGGTATGTTACTTATACTATGAGGATAATATTTCATTAAAATAAGCCCAGGATTACAACAATAATAAATTAATTTTTTAATTCAAAGCCATAAAATCACTTTGTTGCTCTACTTTTGTCTAATAATTTATATATATATATATATATATATATATATATATATATATATATATCAGAATTGAATAAAAAAATGAATCTGCCGGCTCCAGCGCGAGGCCCCTAGGTTCTCGAGGCCGTAGGCGGTCGCCCACGCCTTACGCCGTCACTGTGGATGAGAAAGCTCGTTTTAAGGAAATACCAATAAAAGTAGTTTTAATGATACTAGCCGATCACCTAGTCAGCATTGATAACTTTTTTTCGTATACAAGTTGTCTTATTCAATGAAATTCTGGATATTATATTGTCCATGAATTCGTGCAAAATGCAGATTTAAAATAGAATGAACTGAGGAGGCCGACACCTAGTGGAAATGAAGGAACATGGTAATTAATAAATCATAATTAATTTTCAGGCATTTAATTGAAGAAATATCAAATATCAATACTGATTCAACTAAATTTGTGAAAGTTCAATAAATATTTTAGTTATAACTGATTGAAATAAATAACTATAAGGTAGAATTTCTTGTCATTAACTATTTGAAAAAACTCATTCGGAAGACATACTTTCAAAGTCAGAAACTTACAAGTGTTTGAAAAGATATGAGATGATATTCAAGAAAAACAATAGTCCATGTTTTTGAGTGAAATTAATATAAAATCGTTCAGACCCCATCATACTATCTTTTAGAACTTACACTGAATTTCAACCAAGACATTTCCATGAAGAGCAGGTTCGTTATGATTTTTCGTCACTTGATTTTCGGCATTACAGTGGAAAGTTTTTCCATTTTCGTAGCGGCTGGCGACAAATTCGAGAGTGCTTTTCGTTGTATACGTCCCATCACGCTGCAAAATAAAGAAAACCCGTTAAGATAAGCTAGATGGGATAAATGAACAAACTTATTTGAATATTTGGTAACTTGTCACCTCTATATACGTGTGACAGCATTCAGGTTAAACGACAGTGTCATGAGAGTATTTGCAATGAGCTCTACACATATTCAGAAAGGTTTCCCAATGTACCATAAACTTGAGTTTCCTCAGAACATTTTTTTATATTATTATAGTAGGTACACTCCTCCTGAACGGTTGGACCGATTTTGATGATAATTTTTGATGTATGTTCCAGTGGGCTCGAGAATGGTTTATATTCACAATTCAGTCAACTAGGAAATGTTTATTTTATTAATTTCTAATTTATAAATTATTGTTGATCTTGAAATGTTCTGCATTGGATTCGGCAGACAGCGCTGCGATCGACGATCGAGATCTTTTCGATTGTCGATGTCCAATCGCGTAGTAGTAACGAGCCGATACCACACGATTGCGAAGTTCTAGATGGAGGTAAGGATAGATGACAGGGCGCGCCATAGGCGTACCGTTCGACGGGGGCTGAAATCGGCGTAGCACGCATCGGGGTTCGCAGATTTATATTTTCGCTAACTGCACTATAGATAGATAGCAATATTTGCTTGGCGTTAATAGATTTTTAGTTGCGTTGTTGGTTCACAGATCTCTTCGAAAGTTGTTTCGCGATGTTTCAATATTGAATTATTTTTCTTATTCAACCATAACCCCAGAATATTTATATTTTAATACGCGAAGAGAAAAGTTTCAAACCATTTTTGAGCATCTTGCGTGCATGGAAGAGTGTGAGCTTTGGTATAGTTGAAGAATATATAGAGAAGGATTGCACGAAGCTGAAATTCAAATATATTATTTGTTACAAATGCATTGAATTGAGTTTCTGAGAGAATGAGATTCGTAGGAAGACTTCTTTGGCACATTCGCCATTTGTTATAACTATTGTTCATGTTCATACTGCCAATTTCAAACACATAACATTCAAACTCAAATATTCGTAAGTAATATCATAAAGGGCATCCAATTTCTCCGAAAAAAATTGAAAAAACATGTTGCTAAGTAATATTTTAACAAGAACCATGAGTGCCGGTGGCAATAAAAATTAGATGCACGAATGGTATTTGACAAGACAATTTCATGAGTACAGATTATTCTGCGTACACATAGCTTAAAAAAACATACTACCTATTATACATGCATAGGTACATAATAAATATGTAAGTATGAATATGAAAACTGAGAAACATGTAATTTATTCAATCACAAAAGAGTACAAACTTAATTATTTATGGTACAATTAAATATGAATATTTCCCTCCTGTCAAAAATCCCTTGTAAATAGAATGCAATTATCGAAAATTACAGCGATAATTGCATTGTAGAAAGCGAAAGAGCCCTGCGATAATTGCATTGTAGACCGTAATTGCATAGTAGCATAGTTCATAATACCGAAAGAGCCCTGCGATAATTGCATTGTAGACCGATAATTGCATAGTAGCATAGTTCATATCACGGTTATTGATGGCAAGCTGACAATTTATGAACTACTAACGTCAGTTTGACAAGTTGAAAGTTTACTCGGGAAATATTCCCCAAAATTGCACTCGTGCATCAAAATAACCGGATAATTTCGCATTCCAGCGTGTTGTCTTTGAAAGACTGCATTCGGTCATTTTCATATTTTGGAGAAAGAGCCCTCCACCTTCGGTGTCGGGCTCTTTCTCCAAAAATGAAAATGAACTCATGCAGTTTTTTGACAACACGCTGTCATGCAAAATTATCGGTAATTTTGATGCACTTGTGCAATTACTTACGAAAATTGTTTAGCGTCGTTTTCTGGTGCCCTAGGAGACCATAATTATTTGTTATCAAAGGTATTATAATTTTTGTTGACAACAGCTGTCAAGTTTTGCCGCGGGGTAACTCGAAAAAACTGCTGACAGGTGCTTTCATACAGTCTTCTAAGTGGAAATTAAGACGAGGGATAGACCGAGAGATACTGGAAGGATTTATGATGTCATTTCTTACAGTATGGCGCTTTTAGGGAGTTCATATAATTGATAAATTGAAGGAAAAATTTCTTCAATTTATCGGTATTCAAACAACAAAAAATCCGACGCTCGCTATATGCCATACTTCTCCGGTGGGTGTTAAGGCCCGCCATACTTTTTTGAAAATGTTTTTTTGTTAATTTTTTTTAAATTTATTTCTTACAGGCTGTTTTTTTAAACAATTGTTTTTTATTAATCTTGTACGAAAATCACCGCGCCATACCATTGCGACGGTCCAAAATACATGCCATACCCCCTCAAACATGTAATGTTTTAAAATTCGAAAAACTATTTCTTTCAGTATGACAATTAAATCGTGGTCAGTTTATGATACAGTGAGACAATATTATATTTTCTCCACGATCATCACAGAATTCGCCAATTCTGATATCAAATTTGATTACAGAATGCTGGAATTCTCTCTCTTGAGATTGAAGAAATATTCTGCAACACCTCTGTCCCCATGCAATTTAAATGTATTTGCTTTCTCTCCCTTGTAATAGAATAATATTCTCACACTGGCTAGCAATAATAACATTATCCTTGACGCTGTTGATTGTCATCGTGTTGGCAGAATTTGAGCTTAGTGTCAAAATTTATTGCTTGTCACGTTTTCATTCGAAATTGTTTAAAAAATTCTTCCACATAATGCACCAGTTTTTTCATTTCGAGAACTGTACAAATATAACAATTAATACAAGGTAAAATTAATTATTTGAGTGTTACCTAATATAATTATGATTGAGTCAGTAATATAAATTATCTTTTTGTTCGTTTTCATTTAAAAATATATATTTAAAATTTTTGATCGTGGAGAAAGTATAGTCTGCTACTCGGTTAGAATGAAAATACTTGAAAAATGGTATTTTTTAACCGTTTTCAAAACATGCCTATAGTAGCCGTAAAATATTTTTTTTCAGTATGGCATAAATGAAATCAGATTGTTCCAATACGATTATAAGTTGAAAAATACGCCATACTGTGACCTTGGTACAAAAGACCGTGATACTCACGCTGCGATGTAGAAAAAATAAATAAATAAAAAGATTTTTAACAGTATGGCATTTATATTTTCGGAAAGTTCATAAAAAGTATGATTCTGTAAAATTTATCCCATACTTATGGCGAAGTTCAAATGTTCCATGAAATATTACACTTATTTAATATCATTGTACGTATATCACCCACTCTATAGGTATGGCATTATAACAATTATGTTTCTAATCATAAAAACAACTACTAGACCACATTTCAAGGTGAAAGAAATAGTTTTTCGAATTTTAAAAAACTACATGTTTGAGGGGATGTGGCGGGTATTTTGGACCGTCGGAATGGTATGGCGTGGTGATTTTCGTACAGGATTAATTAAAAACAATTGTTTAAAAAAATCAGCCTGTAAGAAATAAATTTAGAAAAAATATAGAAAAACATTTTCAAAGAAGTATGGCTGGCCTAAATACCCACCTAGCGAGCGTCGAATTTTTGTTTGTTAAAATACCGATAAATTGAAGAAATTTTGTGAAAGGAATTGTTTGACACCTCCGGATTTTCGAGGTATTTGAATTAATTATTCTGCAATTGCATTCCGCGCACCACCGGTAAGAACATCATTCTCCTTCATTCATTTTATTACGTATAGGGGAGACCGTGTACAAAAGTAACATTTTGTACTTTCGCCTTGGTTTCTCATTAGGTGTTGTTAGTTCGGTGAAATTGATATAGCCATACATAAATTCCGTTTATGTTCTATACATTAACATCTTAAATTACCTGATTATTGTGTATTTTGCATGATTCACAGAAACTTTAAAAAAATTTGTCATATGTTACTTTCGAGCACGTTGGCGGGCCGAAAGTAACACGTTGTGGGTCGAAATTAACAGGGCAAAGGGGTTTGTAATGAATATGATATGACATATTTAATCAAACAAATATTTATTGGAAAATTAAGTGTCAGTCTTCTCTATTCAGACTCGCAATTATGGCACACATAATTCATTGACGCATTCAGTACCTATGAGACCACATTTTGCATTCGAAACAATTTAAACTTTGCTCATTCAGTCGACTATTGCTAAAATTTTCTCAACAAACGAGGTAGAAGCAATCTTCGTCGTCAAATTACAACTGCGCTAGTATTTCTAGTTTGATTTTTTTTATATATCTATGCAATGTAACATGGCAGACATTCAATTTTTTTTGCTATGGCTCTAATTTTTTCACCATCATTAAAATGCTCTTCAGCCGCTTTTCGATAGACTTCCATGTTAGTTGTTATTCGTGCGGTGGTTATTATGCGTTGTCGCGGCATTTTGTTGAAATAAACACACACACATAAAAAGTTTACTTAGAGTAAATCAATAAGGGGACAAAAGTAACATGTTACTTATGTACCCATAGGGCTGCGTTACTCTTGTACCCTACAGCATTTTTGCTAGAACATAAAAGATAACCTTGAAACGAAACATGCTAGATAAATATGAATTTAAGCACTATAAAATCAATCTAATCGAGCATCCATATGCAAATATTCAGATTAATATCATCCCTTTAATACTGTATATACACTGAATAAGTAAACGTCAAAAAATTTACAATTCATTTGTGAAATCACGTAGCGTCCTCTCACACGATCTAACAGTGCGTGGCGCGAGCGGCGATTGAATGCAACTAAAGGTGGCGCCACTGGCTATCACCTGACAGCAGCTAAGCGGTGTTTTGACAATTCTTCAAACCTACAGAGCATTTTTTACTTTCGACCCGGTGTTACTTTTGTACCCGGTCTCCCCTATGAACCCTCCTAAAAGCGCCATGATGTAAGAAATGACTTCACAAATTCTTCCAGTGTCTCTCGGTCTAGGAAATAGTCGATGAAATTTGGTCGAATTGGTCGCAGAAAGTAAGGACTTTTTCCACTATGCGAAATTAAAATTACGTACATGTTTACTTATGAAAATTCGAAAAATATGTAGATGCCTACTTCTCACAACTCTATCGACGGAACGACACTCAAAGCGCAACAAACAATGAAATTGCTTTTTTGCCTACGTCGATGGAAAAACGGCCGCTCGCATTTTCATATTTGGCGAGAATACATACATTGCGTCATACGCGCTTCATTTTTTACCTGAGCGAACAAGGCCTCCTTTGTGAGGTACTTAGGAATCAAATATTTATACGGCGAAAGTGAACTCTGAAATACCTTGGGGCCATTTAGACTAAAACTTTTCATTTGCGTTTGCTTCAAACGAAAATACTTCCTAAATTTGTGATTAAACGTGCTCGTTTGTTCGTTGGCTCTATATCTTCGACCCGTTTAATTATTCAAGTGACCATACTGGTGGAAGAACTGACAAAGTTGTTTCGTAGCGATAAGGAACACATGTCTGCTCACAAAGAAATACAGATGGGCTTGTTTGTATTGGCGAGTAATACCTCGCCTATATCAAAGTATACATCGGTTTCTTGCAAAATTCGGAAAAACAAAAGGAATATATGAGATATATTGATCAGATATTATATCATTAATACAACAAGATGAATACTCGAGCGAAATATAAAATACTAAACAGAATGGTTTTGAAAGAAATACTTAAGAACTTGAGAAATTAAGACAGATAAAATAGGTGAGCGATTTATTGAAATAGGAATTTGAGGGTGAATAGAATTAGCAGGAAATATGTAGTTGCAAATATTACAAAAAATAGAAATAGATTGCTGGAATTCGTAGAATCTTTACAGAAGTGGAAGCTTCACAGAAATGGAAAAGAAGAACCAACTATTTCAAGAAACAAATTGATAATTATGAACTGAGGTTCAGAAGATCTGGACGAAACAAGAAATGCATTCAGAGTAACGTAGAAAAATAAGTCAGCAGGTAAATACCGAACTCGAGTAGAATCTGTTTCAGCTGGCTGCGAAAAAATATTGAGAACAATGATTCAACCTTTATTCACAGAACTGCACCAGGATAAAGATACTTTATTATATAATTTTTGTTATAGTTAGATCAAGCATGACCTCTATATGAATGTAAATTGGTGCGCTTGTCCGGCAAATCGCTTGGGCCAGCACTTTGGTCCAAAACCCAATTTTATAGGTACTTTTCAGAAAAATGCTGTAGACTTAGTAATATAGGTGGTTCTCCATGTGCCTCGTTATACTTCAGCTGTGAGTTATGTACATCAAAAGTAGCACCATCTTGTTCAAACGGACGTTGAAAAATTGGTAATTTTTTACGAATTTTAGGCATAATAGATAATAGTATATTATGAAAAACGAGCACGAAATTTAGCATATTTTTCACTAGAATGAATGTTTGCTTAGGCGAGTATTGCAAATCATTCGAGTGCAAATACTACACTTTTTTATGTACCATTTATAGTGAGGAATAAATAACTACAAATTCAATAGAACATAACTTTTGTTATTTAGTATACTTCATCGGGAGCTTCTCTCAATTTTTAGAATTCAGGTGTAAAAATTTTGATTTTTTGGGTGTATAACCAGCTGCATGCTGCTTGAGGAATGCTTTTAATATCAAGTATTTACTAATATCAACATTATTATTAATGCTGAGAGTTGTTTTTAGCATCGAATTTTGAGTCTAGAGAGTAAAACATTTCATTTTCTTTATTTACTAATATCAACATTATTATTAATGCTGAGAGTTGTTTTTAGCATCGAATTTTGAGTCTAGAGAGTAAAACATTTCATTTTCTTTGGGAATTTAGCAAATAAACTAATAAAACATTTTAGGAAAACGAATTTGTTTTTTCACCGATCGTCCGATCCAAGAAGAGTACGTAAATTCGATGATAGAGCTTTTTTGAAGTTTGTGGTAACAAATTTAAAATTATTACCTTAGCAGCTTCTATTATGCTTGGAGGTGTTAATTCCACATCATTTTCACTTTCCATCATATATTATTCAGAACTAAAACACTTGAATCCGTGATATCTGTCTGTAATTATAATGACAATGACATTTCAATTTGTTCTAAATCACAACGTCACATCATAGACACCTCAAGGGAAACGAACACCAAATGGTTCATATTGCACGCGTTGCTATGCACAGTTGCTAAGAAAACCGTGCAATATGAAATGTTGCCTAAAATTTGTATACTTTAAGTTCCAATTCTTGAATCAAAATAATGATTTATTATTGCAGTCGAGAGATAACGATTTTTGATAGACTACGAGAGATTTTTCGTTAGAGAAATAGTACGCGGGGTGAGTAATTTTGCCAGAAATATCGAGAAGCATGCATCTATGTATATATGTAAATATGTCGAAGGGTGTGGTACCATAGCTTCATGGTTGTCTATAAACGAGTGATTGGATGCCGACGGCGAACGATGAAACAATCCGGAGTCATCCGGATTTTATATACGTTGTATGCGTCCCATCATGCTGCAAAATTTGATTTGATACTCTGAATACGAGTGACAGCCTTTTACAACATGCAGGTTGAACGTCTGTCTCACAAGAGTATTTGCACAAATATCAACACATCTCCAAGGAAGATTTTCCAATTCACCATCAACTTTCGGTTTTCATAGAACATTTATATGTAGGTATTGTAATACAATTTTTACGAGTGAGTACGAGATATTGTTTTTAAGATAAATAGTACGAGGGGTGAGACACTCCGAATGTCAAAAGGCATGCAACTACATCAAGGGGTATGCAACTACACGGTGTCCAAAAAGGGTGTGGGGTATTTGTATATTTGATAAAAACAAAACAACAGATCACAGAATAATTTTATCTTCATCAAAATTTGGACAAAGTTTTGGAAAATTAAGTGGCAAACATTATGTTGTCCAAATTTTGAACCTCGCGCTGCTGGCACTCTTTTAATCGAACACGGAAATAAGCCATCACGCGCCTACACATCTCTGAAGTAATAGCGGCTGTTTCGGTGCGGATATTATGCTTCAATTCCTCTAAAGTTCATGGTTTGTTTGCATACACTTTCTGCTCAAGGTATCCCCATAAAAAATAATCAAGAGGTGTTAGATCGGTGCTCCTCGGAGGCCAGTTGATAGTGCCATGACGAGAGACACTTTTTCCGGGAAAAAATTATAACCTCAAGTGATTGGTTGGAGGTGTGGCAGGTGGCCCTATCAACTTGTGGCCTTCAAACTTTTGCAGTTCTGGAACCAAAAATTTTCTTAGCATATCGCAATACCGTTCACTATTTACTGTAAGTGCTCTCCCTCGTCGGTCTTCAAAAAAATATGGGCCAATGATGCCTTCACCAGACATGGCTGCCCAAACAATAACTTAGGGGCTATGTAGTGGTCGTTCATGTTTCTGCTTTGGATTTTCGTTGGCCCAGTAGCGGCAGTTTTGTTTGTTGACATGTCCGTTTAAATAGAAGTTCGCTTCATCACTGAACAGAATGTTTTCAAATGTAGGAAAGTGTTGAATTTTGTAGGCTGTAAGATGTAAATCTTTCTTCAGAATGTTGTGCAACGACGATTTTTCAATGTGAAGTTCTTGACTGCGTTTGCGAACTGATTGAGATGGATTGTGACGCACTGAATCTCTAACCTCTTCAACCCTTTCTTGTGTTCGTATAGAGCGCGGGCGTCCTGGATCGTGAATTTTTACACTTGAACCGGTGTTCTCAAACATTCGAATCCATTTTCTGATGGTATCGTCCTTCGGTGCATTCCGTACATTAAATTCTGCACGATATAAACGTTGAGCCGTTACTATCGAATCACCATTGAGATAATGAGCGCGTATGCAAAAAGCGCGGTAATTCCCCGGGTACGCTTCCATCGCTACTAAATCTTCAGAGAGTAGAGTAATGGGCCTACCACACGCTCAAGCTTCACGACAGTTTGGCTTGCGCAAGCATCTCGTACATTAAGATTGAACACAACAGTTGCTACCACACGGCACAGTTATGTACGTGCAAGCCTCATTCTTGACGAAGTCGTCGACACGATAACAATGCGTCCGAACGAAGAACTATTTCTTCAGCTGCAATTTTTTCAGTGTTTGTTGATGAAAAAAAAAGGCAAATGAAAATTCAAAAAGAACACGCTCTAAATGGACGAAGGAATGGCTTCTGAAGAGAAACATTCATTCACACGATAATCTATTGAAGGATTTAATAGAGGATCCAAATGATTGGCGAAACTATTTATGGATGGATGAAAATGCATATGCTGATTTATTACGTTTAGTTACACCTCTCATCCAAAGGCAGAATACAGTTATGCGTGAGAGCATTTCGCCACACGAAAGACTCTCCGCTACTTTGAGGTTTCTGGCTACTGGAAGATCGTACCAAGACTATTCTCGAATGAGGCTTGAACACTGTATGTCACGTACAAGCCGGGCTTGCACAAGCAAGATTTCAAGCAAGTCGAAAATTACGCAATCCAAGCCGTGGGGTTTGCGCGGTATACAGTTTTCCCAACCGCACGCTCAGTGTTCAGTGTTCAAGCCGGTTTGCGCTAGCAAAACTGTCGTGAAGCTTGAGCGTGTGGTAGGCCTATAAGAACTTATGCATACGCTACCCCTCCCAACCTAACCATTGCATGGTCAGCGCAGATACAAAAACCCCCTACCCTTCCTGGACACACACCAAGCTAGTTAGTCGAGTATGTTAGGTACGCTGGCTAGTATTTGGGAGGTCTCGGGTTCAAACCCCGGGGCCGACTGGTCTGCCATGAGTTTTTCTCAGAGGTTTCCTCATGGCAATGTAAGTCACTGCTTGCAAATTTATAAGGCGAATGCTAGGTCAGTATTAATCCTCTGAACCCTACCCACACTTCCTATGTTCCATAAATATCCCGTCTCACCTATCCTCAATGCACTTGTACAAACAAGTGTATCGTCTGATCTGGCTGAAGGAGTTAATCCCAAACTCAAGCTGCCCGCCTCCCTGACACATACTTCAGGGAGGAATGAAATACGTGTGTTTCCTTTTTCCTTTTTTCCTGGACACACTGTATGTCAAGAGATGTCTAACTTGAACTATTGCTTCATGGTTGTCTATGAACTCGTGATAGAATGCTGATGTCGATTAAATACATCCGGAGTTATACGATTAGAGAATAGCTAAGAAGAAAAAATATATTTTTGTAGTATCGAGGTGATTTGTAAAATTCATATTCGTTGGAATTTTGAGAATGTGAAATTTTAGACTTATTCTAAAAATTATATCCCATTTGAGAAACTTTCCTTCGCCATTTTTCCGAAGAAATCTTCTGTCTGGCATAGATAAATATGTCTTTATAAAAACTTACTTAAAGTTAACTGAATGAAGAGTGTTCTTTCAAATCAGGAGATACGATCCAGCAGAGATCTCTAGTTTTTCACTCGACTACGGCAAGTGGCGAAATAATTCTTAATTTTTAACATCGAAAAAACTCGTAAGTCATATCGGGCGACATCGCGAAAGGCCGCTAATCTTTATCAAGAATCGCGCTCGGGAAATAAGCGAGCCTGTCTTGCTCTTTCTGTCGCTCTAAGAAATACGACTCAGAGATTCATTTCTACGTGATTTATCAGTGTATCTTATTCGGAAAAAAAGGAATATTATCATAAAAGTTGCGGAAATATAAACATAATACATCAAATTTTTGACGTATGCTGCTCCATGTGAATATTTCATTCCGTTAAAAAAATGTGTTGACCGAAAAACTTCTCACAAAATAATGTCAAGACTGAGAAAAAATTTGATTGAGAGTTTTTGGTCTTATTGTTTTGAAATATACGAGTTTCATATTTCAAAAGTTAAATACAAATACTTGATTTTGAAGATATTTGCACTGAATTTAGATTTAATTCGTATATGCAGTCAAGTACTGCATTCATTATTCAACTATTAAACCTCTAATTTTTCGTCTCACAAAATGTCGAACAATGCATCCATTGATTCGACATTGGAAAACGCACAAAAAATTGACGGGATGAACTGGTCCACTCGAAATTCGAGACGCGATTTAGACCCATCCAGTTCAATGGGAGTTCGAAAAATTTTCCGCTCTTCCAGAACTTTTCATCGGATCCCGACAACTAACGGAAAACCTATTATTTCCGATAACGGTTAACATGGGTTAGACTAGAAAAAACACTCGTCGTCCCGATTCACAGCCGCTTGGCTAATGGCTTTCCCAGATACGAGATTTTCCTGTCGGAGTTGTGAAAATATGTTGAGTAACTTGAGTCGGAGGAAACCGTGTTATTCAATTATATGCCTTCTCGTGTAAATCAAGTGGAGAAAGTTTGTTGGTTGTTTGAAGAGTGGCTGTATGCATGAAGTAGGCTTGCTTGTTCTGGCGGTTGTTATGGGTAAGTCAGAAAGTAACTCTGCTTTTCTGCCAGAGTTCTGAACTTAATTCGCTATCTTGAGTAATATAACGCTATTGTATACATCATTTTCGGGGAAACTTTGAAACCGATGATCAAGTAAACTGTGGTTCATTATTTTGGACTCAAAGATCTGAAATTGTGGTCGACTTTTCGAGGATATAAGATGAATATTTTACTTAATTTATCTTCTGGATTGAGATTTCTATGGAACGACGTTTATTTCACATCAATTTATGTCTTTTGAGTATCGGCTGGTAAGAACAAATTATAGTCAGCAATATTCCTGGAAGAACCAATATATGTATGTTTGAGGAAACATAGAAAAGCAGTTCTAAGAATTCGATTATATCGCTGATGATTCAGTGAAATCAAACGTTCAGCTTGAATTTCATCGAAATTATATCAAACGATGTACTGCGGTCATTGAAGCTTTTTAGCTCAGAATTTTTTTACTATAAACCGATTTACATGAAATTTTGGAATTAGGCTTATCTTACCTTTAACTTCAAAAGTGATACTGACCCGAACTCCGTTTTCACCCTCGGGGTGGTTGCCACCCCTTTTCGGTGGTGGAAATTTTTTTTTCAAATTAATCTCGGATATCCATAGGAGACCTAATTTTAAGCAAAAAATGTTTCATAAAGTTATTTCAGAAACCCAATACTTTTCAAGTTATTGGCAATTGAAAATTCGGAATTTTCCCACGATTTTCAACGGTTTTTTGCAAATATCTCCAAAAATATGTCTTTTAACGATAATATTATAATGAACAAAATTGTAGCAGATGAAAAAATGGTTTTTCATAATCGATGTATTCAATGCCATCTAGCGGAGAGCGAATACATTTTATGCATGCTAATGAAAATTTTTATAGTGCTTGAAATAAGCTTTAAAATGAGCACTGCTAAAAGTCTTTTGCACATAAAATGAGTGTGCTGTAATGAAAAAAAGAGGAATTAATCGTATTCCGTCTAGAATTAACTTTAATATAAAGAGTTTGATGGATTCTAGCAGTTTGGCTGCTTTGGAACACATATTTTTCGAAAAAATCACGTTTTTAAGAAAAAATATACAAAAAATTTTCGAATTTTTAAAAAACCACCTTCTTTTCATAATATCTCAAAAATTATGAAAGATACCTAAAAAAAATGTAATAATAAAAAATTTAGGTTTTTTTTTGACAAAAATTTTGTTTTTGTTTTCCTGTCACACGAAAATTGACGGAGATATGAATGTTTAAAGAGCGCGCGGTAGCGCAATCACAGTCTCTCTCGAGCCCTTTGACCCTTCACGGTTTCAAAATGAAAGGTTTTTCATATCGTAATGAATAAAGTTGTAGCTCTTTTAATTACCTTTGAAGTAGTTTTTTATTACTTGTGATAGCTTCAAACTTGAAGGAGTTATGGCCCAAAAACTAATTGTATTTTTGTCTACCAAGTAAACTAAACATTAGTAAACTGAAAATTCCGAATTTTCAATTGCCCATAACTTGAAAAGTATTAGGTTTCTGAAAAAACATTAAGAAACATTTTTTGCTTAAAATTAGGTCTTTTATCGATATCCAAGGTTATTTTGAAAAAAAAATACCGAAAAGGGGTGGCAACCACCCCCCAGGGCAAAAACGGAGTTCGGGTCAGTATCACTTTTGAAGTTAAGGGTAAGATAAGCCTAATTCCAAAATTTCATGTAAATCGGTTCATAGTAAAAAAATTCGGAGGTAAAAACCTATTTTACGCTTCAATGACTGCACTAATGGATATTATTCTTTATCGGTGCTGTCACAATCACAGAAATATTTGAATTCATGTTTAAATTATTTAGAATATCAATTTTTTTTGTAATCCTGCTACTGAGCACAAGCACATTATTTGAGTGGAGTTCAGCTGAGAAAACTTCACTGAGCTCAGTTTGCAATTAGCTTATTAGGTACCTATAATTCATTTAGGTAAAATCCCGGAATTTTTATTAATTTTTGGAGAAACAAAGTAGAATACGGGAAGCAAACGAATAATGGTTAAATGAGAAATACAACGAAATAAAGAAATTTGGAGCAAAACATGATACTTTTAACATACATAAAAAGAGCGAAGAGATTACAGGCTTCCTAAAGAAATACAACAGTAATAAAATTATGAATCAATCAACTAATAGCAAATAAAGAAGAACTGCACCAAGTATGGATAGAGTACATAAAAGATATGTTTGAAGATGAGAGAACAGAACCTCAACATGTAATTTCGGCAGAGCATGGACCAGACATACAGACGGTGGAAATCACTAGTGCTTTACGAAACACAAGAAATGGTAAAGCTGTCGGACCAGACCAGATTTATAACGAATTTCTGAAACTCTCAGACGGAGTAAACATTGAGTTACTCACCAACCTGTTCAATTCAATTTATCAAACCGGAATTTTACCAAAAGACTGGTTGAAATCAGATTTAATCACCTTGCCGAAAAAATCAAATTCAAATAAATGCGATGAATTCCGTCTCATAAGCCTGGGTCATATGCTTAAATTATTTTCAAAAATCCTACATCGCAGAATATACAAGAAGTGTGAACAAGACTAAGTGACAATTTGGATTATGGAAGGGGTTTGGGACCAGAGAAGCGCTATTTAGCTTATCAGTATTACTGCAAAAATGTAGAGACCAACAGAAAGATATCTTCATTTGCTTCATCGATTACGAAAAGGTATTTGAACGCGTTGAACATAGCGAATCAATGGGAATACTGGCGGAGAAAGGTATGGACTACGAATACATCAACGCCATCAAAACTCTCTACTGGAATCAGAATGCCACAGTTAGGATGAATAATGAAAACACCGAAGCTATTCCAATTGAAAGAGGCGTTAGACAAGGTTGTTTCCTCTCAACTTCATTGTTTAACATCTACTCAGAAGAGATCTTTAGAAAAGCTTCAGAAAACACTACTATTTAACATGTTGATGTGATGCCTTGTGTGTTTGAATTTTACCCTTAAACTTAGACTCCTGATGATGTCAATAAAGTTTGACGAAATATTGAGTAGCTAGGAAAAGTACAGTTTTCTTTTATATATAACAGACCGCACACCCGATAAACCTCCTCACTATTATATATATATATATATATATATATATATATATATATATATATATATATATATATATTTTATACAAGGAGTATTGCCGTACCTTCTAAATTATAAAAAGTTTATATTGGGCACTCGGCCAAAGAGAGGCATAGTTTTAAATCAAACAACCATTGGTCATGAACATCTATATTTCGGTCCTTAGTTTAGGAACTTCATCAGGATGATGTGACAAGTTGTGAAAATAGAGCGGCGAAAAACGAATGACACAGAGGGAGCATTCAAAAAATTATTAAACAAAACAGTAATGATAACAATACAAAACGTGAGTTATTGAATCTATGGAAAATAATAATCAACTAAAATTAAAAGAGACCGGCATCAACATGGCCAACTCAGGTTATGCAGTAGTCGACAAATAATCGCGTTTTGTATTGTTATCATTACTGTTTTGTTTAATAATTGTTTGAATGCTCCTTCTGTGTCATTCGTTTTTCGCCGCTCTATTTTCACAACTTGTCACATCATCCTGATGAAGGTACCAAACTAAGGACCGAAATATAGATGTTGATGACCAATGGTTGTTATATATATATATATATATATATATATATATATATATATATATATATATTTATGAAGAAGGTCATATAAGATAGATATTTATTATTTCCAACGATTCATCAAACATATGAAACCTGAATATTATTTCAATACCTTTAGTACCTTGACTGGATTTCGTTCATTCTGTGCATTTGATAACATTTCATGACAAAATAAGGCGCCGTAATAAAATTCAGATGGTTGTCGCACCTTATGCAACATCCTCCTCACAAACGACAATGCCGTGCCAGTTCGTGAAGCAATTAATTCACGCCTCTTTCATTCCTAATGAAAACCATTTTCGGCTGACGGCTTATACTCTGAAATGTGGTTGCTTAGTTTTGGAACTTGTTCGCGTTTAATTGTACCATTCAAGTTACAACCTAATTTGTATTTATATGTAAAATCCGACTATAAACAACATGGTAGAAATAATCCTTTCAGAGTTCTGCTTTTCTATGTTCTTTAGCTGGCGATAAGTGTTTCAAGGTGCTTCATAATTTATTATAAACAGAAGGAGGGAGTTGGCAGGAAAAACCGAAAACTGCGAGGAAAATTGAACAGAATCAGCTGAAGGTAATCCTCAACAATAATTAATTAAAAGGTTTATTGGGGTAAAATCTTGGAAATTAATTGGAATAAAGTTGATTATATACATCTACAATTTTTTTCTGAAGTTCAAAAATTAATGTTATATCAATACCTGTTATTGCAAAACAAAAATAAGTATGATGATACAGGCAGGTATAATTCAAGTATATATATATATATATATACTATAACAATTATAATAATAAAGATAATGTATATATACCGTATAACAATCATGTCAATATAAGATGATATATAATACATAGAGTGGAAGTAAACTTATATTCATCATCCCCCAAAGGTATTACCGACCGTTTCAAGATAGAGTTTTGTGTAAAATATTTTTTCAATTGCTTCCTCAGGTCTCCTACAGATAATGTTCTCAATGCGCGAGATAATTTATTTTATACTTTACATAGTCTTGTATTCATAATAAAACCAAGTGATGTAGCAGTATTATTGGATTTCATTCGATTAGAATAAATAAATAGCAATATTTTAGTTGTATGCCAATTCAACTATACATTGTTTGCATTAAACCATTATTACTGGGTTATTAATATTTTTTATTTTTCTTTGATATAAGTAGTTCCCTGTTTTTGTTGCTAGTGTCGCATCATCTGCATGTAAAACTATGTAACAATTTAGGTTCTCTGGTGAATCATTCATATCCATGATGTACAACAAAGGTCCTGAAATTGATACCTGAGGTATTTATTCCACAATGCAAGGTTATCGTGGTACGGATTTTTCCCTTCTTTTGTACAATTTTATGTCTATATATTAGAAACGATCTCACTAATGGTGATGCCAATTCTCCAATTCGATAATATTTATTTTCCATTAAAAATATTTAGTCAAAGATACCATCGAAGTTTTTTTCAGGTTATAGCACCGGACTCATATATAATATATTATGATTTTCATAACCATCAGTGATAAAGTTATAAATTATGAAAGTGAATTCATCAACAATATGGCATACTCATACTGAATGTATGAGCTTTTATATCAGCACCTTAAGGCTGTTGAAGAAATGAGACAGAAACTCTAAACATTATCTTGTTGAAAGTTCGAAAAAACTGATTATTGCTAAAAAATTCTATGCTTTTGAATGAATTAAGGCAACTCATTGTTGAGTCTTGTGCGCCTTTCCATTATTTCGTGCAACGCCGCTGAAAATTAGGGCGGAAAATGCCCTTGTCCAAAGTGGGGACTATAGAGTTAAGAACATGTGACAGCCCGGAGACGGGCGTCGGCTTAAACAGTGCCTGTACAAGGGCAATAAATTTTGAAAGAGAATTCCGTCCTTCCATGTAAAATTGCACGGTTAGAACACAGCGATGCTTTAAAGTCGCCAGGCTTAGATTTTCAGCTTCCGTCAGAGGTTTAACGAAACGTTGTCCATTTGAAGTAGAATTTCTTCATGCTTTTGATGTTTCATCCGAGAACGATCCCACGATTGGAGTAAAGTGGATATACTTCATTGGACCCTATGTATTTTATTGATTTTTTACCGCAAACTGTGTATACCACAATATTCAGTAAACCATCCGGTTGAAAATTAATTGAATACTACGTGTTCAGTGGCAAAAATTGAGCTAGCCTTAACAGTAGTCGCCTGTTATGTGTAATAATGAGGAGAACACTCAAACAATAAACGCAAATAGTGAATAGTAATTTCTGTATTATGAAAGAAACAGATGAATATTTCTGTGATTATAGAATGCAATCCGAAGTTCTAACGAAATTGGTCACTTAACTTTAAAATATAAATGAATACTTCAATAAAGTTTTCAACTATTCCCTTCATGATTATAATACAAATTGACTCATAGCTGACAAGCTCATAATCCTACCAAACATTAAATTATTTGCCTGATATCAGGTTATAGGTTGAAAAAGTATTATCATTTCGAACAAGTGCCCTTCTAATAAGTTGCTTTTAGTATCAAATAGGCAAAAACAATAATGGCTACCGTAACGATCCTCAATTATCATTGGACAACGAAATGATTCCGCTGATTCATTATAACTTAATCGACGTTAATTACAATTTAACTATTATGGACACGTCTTCACCATTGCCATTAGGTCCACAGAAGCTTAGTTGTCTATTTATTGCTAACAAACTATTTATGCCAAAGACTTGCTGCTTTAAAAGACATAATTCGACCAGCATTGAAACACTGCTTTCATGATTAGAGCTATGCACATGTGCACTCCTTGCACCTACTCTACTCTATTCACAAACGAGTAGTGACGCTAATAGACGATCCGTCATTGACAACTCAGATTCATTCCCTCGAACATCAGGCGATGAACTTTTATCTCTTTTACATATACCCTCCCGGCAGGTGTTTCACATCCACTACCTCCATCATTCTACCAGGTGCACAAATAACTCGTAACAAGAGGTTGGCAGATAATATCACTTTGGCGAACAAATCTCAACAACTAGAAAATCAATATATCCTAAAGCGATTCAGAACCGAACCGAAAATCAATGGAACGTTCTACGTCCAGCATAAACCACGATGTATTGTATTCATCTCGGAGCGCTTATCAGAATTTGTCATTTGTCAATTTAGGAATCCTCAAACTTTGAGTAAGGAGGGGAGTGGCATGTGACAAACCGATAGCGAAAGAAGTGGAAATTAATTATTCATAATGTATCCGAAATTCTGCCTTCTAAGGCCTTTTGGAGGAAACTTGGAGCTTAAAAAACCTCCTCCAAATTGAGTTATAGGGTTGAGAGTTTGTACGTGAATGGCGCTGAGTAAGTTACCTCAACCATCCAGATTGACTGAGATGGTTTAAATTTCTTACGTATATTCGGTTAATATCAGGGAAGTGAATGGTAGTGGTTTCAATTGTTTAAAACGTTGCCATTTTAATGTATAGATTTCATGTTTTCTCATGGGTTTTGATGTTTTCAGAAATTCCACAGCTTCTACTGATTCAGTTAGAGGATTGGAAACTGATCATCAAATCATTTTTTATGTTAAAATTTGAAGCGTTTTTCAGGATCTTCGAGCATTGCGAATCTTGACAGTCACTCCAAATTCAGTTAGAGTACTGAAATTTTGTACGAGACTATTATTGATATTAGTGATAGTTGGATGTTTTTTCTACCGCAGCAATTTTCATGGAGAAATTTCATGAAATTTCTCTTCAGCCTCTTTCAGCGTTTATACTAGAAGAATTGCGATGAAATTCTAAGACACTTGTTTTCAAAATGAAGCAAGAAAATCGCTTTTTCCAATCACTTTTGAAAATAACTCACTTCGGCAGAATATTAACTTCTATTTACAATTCCAAAATGTCAAGTAAACAGTTGTTCAGAATGAGAATATATTACATTTTCTTCAGTGTATGGATGCGACAGAAAAAGAAAATAAATTACATTGAAATTAAGTGAATCTATGAACTCACATTGTCCTCGGGAACCGATTTATAGAAGGTTTCATCAACAGGTACAGATCCATTAAACCATTTCACATCAGCGGGTGGTCTCGCGCCATGTACGTCGCACAATAGCATAACTTTCATACCAGCGATGGCGTTTCGATTGACACTGTTTACTTCCATCTTGGTTGGACGAACTGAAAAAACAATAACTTTAGAAGGATATACAACATTCATTTTGCTCGCAGAAATCGAAGATGCTCACACTATTCAATTCCGTTCTCAAGAAATGTGCAGGTTCGTAGTTTAGCACCAATGACATTCGAAATAATTATTTTGATTATTGAAACATCACTCGGATGAATGATGAATGAATATTATTTATATATATATATATATATATATATATATATATATATATATATATGTGTCGGTATATATATATATATATATATATATATATATATATATATATCTATATACAGTGGCGTAACTAGGGAAGTTGCCGCCCGGAGCAGATGTCTTTGTGGCGCCAACCCCCCCACCCCCCACTCCGTACAACACAAATATTCTTTCAAATTTCCGTTTAGTTTTGTTGCTTTATGTTGCTAAACGATGGCAAAAGATGTTACACTTGACGATGTAGCAAGTCTTCAGAAATAATACGAAAAATGAAAAACTTTCAAGATTAATTGCTATACAATCTGGTTGTTACTGTCACTCCAGCATCTCAACATAATAGGTATGTAGAGTTTACAAAGAGTGAGATGAAATTTTTGAAATATATAGGAAAAGGTGGCATAACATTGTTCTATATTGCTTCAAAAAATCCTTAAATATACATAATATATTCTAAACAAAAAGAACCTGAGTTAAATGAAAATAATGCTTATTCAGTAGACGATACATTTTGATGAGATTTATGCATAATATATATTTTTTTTTTAACTCGAGGGACCTACAGTTTAACGCCGGTTCCGAACGGCCAATGGGCTTGTAAACGATGTACATTACCCAACAATTTAACTTTTTTTATAAATAGAACCACTAAATTCCGGACATACACAACACCCAAGAGCGAGGTGGGACTCGAACCCACAATCCTCGGTTTACAAACGGTATAAGGCAGTTCACCTTACCGCTGGTCTACCGAGGCCTCTAATGCATAATATATCATAGGAAAAGGTGGCATAACATTGTTCATATTGCTTCAAAAAATCCTCAAATATACATAATACATTCTAAACAAGAAGAACCTGAGTTAAATATAAATAATGCTTATTCAGTAAAGGATACATTTTGATGAGATTTATGCAAAATATATTCAGCAGTGCAGTTTTATCAATTTGCTGTTGTATGTGGTCAAAAATGAGACCGCCTTTTCTCAATCCCCGTTCTAATTGCTTCCATTTCAAAAATGTTTCGCGATGTGCAGGGCTGCATGGTCTTGGGTTCGTGATATTTAACAAAATGGTTATTTGTTCTTTGATTTAAAGCAGCTCTATTCAAATCACAAATCAGGATTCAAATGTTAGTTTATATCAATCGATTAAATTTAAAAAATCATTGACTCAAATCAAGTAATGAATTCTTCTGGTGCCCCTCAAGCTTGTGGCGCACGGGCCGTCGACCACCTCCCCCCTTTAGTTACGCCACTGTATATATATATATATATATATATATATATATATATATATATATATATATATATATATTTATATATATATTATATATATATATATATATATATATATATATATATATATATATATATATATATATATATATATATATATATATATATATATATATATATATATATATATATATATATATATATATATATATATAAATACTTAATTTTTTTGTTAGCAATAACAGGCTATACGAAATTAAATCTGTGTTTGAAGTTGATTTATTGTAGAAAGAGGTTAGATATTATCAAAGAATAAGAGTTCTTTGTGTTTGGGTTAGTTGAGTTAATTATTGTGTTTTGATTCGACTATAGATTTAATTTTTTCAACGCCATCTACATTTTTAGAACATCCAACGAATCATCAATCGAATCCACAATATTAATTTTTTCTAGAATAGAATATAATTATGAGATAAATTCTCAAATCAAATAATCAAGCACCTATTTTGTGTATTACGTCGGTAAGGGTTTCTGTGGGTTCTTTTACCATCTAATATAAAGAGACATGGCTAGTAAGAATGAACTGAATAGCACGTAATAAGTAACTGAAGACGGTCGCATCCGCAAAAAGTTTAATGAAACAAAGTGAGTTTCCAACTTTTATAAATTTCTAAATTGACAAATTGATTTTGATTTATTAAATTTTGAGGAAGACGCGATTTTGTGACGCATGTATATATATATATATATATATATATATATATATATATATATATATATATATATATATATATATATATATATATATATATATATATATATATATAAATATAATTATATATATATATATATATATAAATATATAAATATATATAAAAATATATATATATATATATATATATATATATATATATATATATATATATATATATATAGGTATATATATAAATATATATATATATATATATATATATATTTATATATATATATATATATATATATATATATATATATATATATATATATATATATAAATACTAGCTGACCCAGCAAACGTTGTTCTGCTATATAAATTATTTTTATCTATTTATCTAACTATCTATCTATCTATCTATCTAGATAGTTATCTATATTTCTATCTATCTATCTATCTAATTATGCATCTATCATTCTATCTATTTATCACATATCTATAAATCTATCTGACCCGGCAAACGTTGTTCTGCCATATAAATTATTTTTATCTATCTATCTTTCTATATATTCATCTATTTGCTGATATATCTCTATCCATCTATCTTTTCAACAATCTATCTGTCATTATATATATATATATATATATATATATATATATATATATATATATATCTATCAATAAACGTTGTTTGAATTATTAAAATGGCTATTATAAAATATGGATTGTTTATAGAAGGGTGAAAATTTAGAGTTGTGTGTATTTGTTAATGCAACATCATAAAAAAAAAGAACTAAAAATTTTGTCAAAAAAATTTATAAAAATGTTTGGGGTCACCCTTATCACTTAGACTATTGTTATTTTCGATTGCCATCTGGCAACCCTATTGTGGATCTGTGGAAAAAATTTTAAATAAATGAAAATCGCGATGGAATTTCAAAAATATGGAATGACAAAATAAGAATAAAAATCTTGCCAAAAAAATTAAAGTTTATAATCAACAAATGGAAATACGGGGTTGATCGTAGAGGATTGAAAATTTAGGGCTGTGAGTATGTATTTTTGAAAGCTGTATCATAAAAAAAAAGAACAGAAAATTTTGTCTGAAATACAAAAAATTAAAATTAAGGGGTAAAATAGATTTTTTCCAATTCTTAGACCTAACCGATATACACACAAAATTTCATGAGAATCGGTCTAGCCATTTCGGAGGAGTTCAACAAATAAAAAATAGGGGTTGATCGTAGAGGCGTGAAAATTTAGGGTTATATGTATTTTTGAATGCTGTATCATAAAAAAAATAGAACAGAAAATTTTGTCTGAAAAACAATAAATAAAAATTAAGGGGTGGACATTTAGGGAGATGAAAAATAGATGTTGGCCGATTCTCAGACGATATACACACAAAATTTCATGAGAATCGTTCAAGCCATTTCGGAGGAGTTTAACTTCTAACACAGTGACCGAGAATTTTATATATTAGATATATATATAACTTTAAGTCAAGAAAGTCGTGACTTTTGAGAGAGTTCTGGAAAATTCTGCAAGTTTTGTCTAAATAAACCCAGGCAATTGAAAATAGGCCATATTGCTCCCTTATTGGTTAACTCATAGCCTCGGTGTTATGCTTACCTAAAGTGGCGCTATCTTGATCAAACGGACCTTTGAAATTTGGTGATTTTAATTGAATTTCGCCCATACATAACCGACTTTTGAGAGAGTAAAATAGATTGCGGATGAAGAAAATGGTATAACGGGTGAGTTACTTCCTCAGGAATGTCAAAAGTCATTCAACTACACCAAGGGGTTATCCAACTTTTTCAAGGAGTGTGCAACTATATCAAGGAGTGTGCAACTTCAAAAATAGCTTCATGGATGTGTATGAACTTAACTGGATTCCGAGAACGATGGAACACATCCAGATGTGTCCGAATTTTTTAGAATTATTTAAAACTAGATCACTTTGAACTGAAGAAAAAGAAAACAGTTTAGAAGGAAAAATAAATTTCAAATGAAAAAATAATTATTTCGTAAATACTTCAAAAAAAAAATTGTTCAAAATTAGTATTTCTCAGTCAAAATTTCTTTCGATTCGAATATTCCATTGATTTGAACTATATGCATAGCTAAAAGTTTCCGATTCAGCGTCTAACTTATACATTTTTTCATTATAAATATTAGTATCTTTCGGAAAACTTTGAACTTAGTCAAATATGAGAAGATATTTAAAAATTACCCTGAAGTTGAGTTTTAATTCAAAATATACAAAATATTCAAAACATTTTCTGTATGTACATAAAAATATTTGATGAAATAACACGAATATTGCATACTACAGTTGAACCCATCGAATTGACCGACAATAGTAGAGGCGTTAACAACGTTTACTATTAATTGAAGAAATTATTATGATACACATTTCTATCTATATAGTATATTTCGAAATTGGTACAAAATAGTAGGCGAATAAAAATAAATTACTTCAAAGTTCAAATAATATGAAACCATTATTATCGTATACAGTGTATTGAATAATATTCCTCTCCAATATAGTTCGATAAAAAGCAAACAAATTCAACAGAATGGCGGAGGAAAATATAAACAACTGGCAGACTAATGACCAATATCAATTTATAAAATAAAAACAACGATTAATTAGGTGACTGCAATTGATGGAACAGTCATTAACTCTACATCAAACGATTTCAGTATTATTATTATGATGTTTGGTTATATCGAGTGGAAGTTTTTGGTAGCCCGGTGAACATGAGAAATTTATTCCGCTGACGTTTCGTTATTTAATTTATCTTCATTTACGCAAGCTGAAAAGGAATGACGATAGTTCAAATATTACCTTTTCTCATATTGAAACTCAAAATACACACACATACAAACTCGCGCACACAGACATAAATATATATATATATATATATATATATATATATATATATATATATATATATATATATATATATATATATATATATATATATATATATATATATATAAATATATATATATATATACTTGTTGGATAACATGTTGGATACATATGAAAAACATACTTGTTGACCATGGTCAATTTCATACATTCCATAGGGTGAACGGGTGAACCAGGAAAATTGTTTAATAATTGAAAAAATTATCAAACAACTTCCCAAGGGAGCTGGTTATACGTATTCCGCAACGCAAAATCTGCATTCACAAACGAACGGTGAATTGTAGAAACTGTCACCGCGACTCAAAATCTGCATACAGCTGTTTCGATCTTATTAAATCTCATCAGTGCAGCTTATTTGACTCAGAGTGAATTTCTAATTGTTCCCCAGTACAAATCGTGGTTGTATAGTTGTGGTGGTTCTTGCGAAACACAATTTCACCCAAACTCTTTACCCTTGCTATGGAAGACATCTTCAAGGATTCGACATCGACGGCCGATATCTTAATCATCTCCGATTCGCGGACGACATTATCTTAATCAGCAATGACACAGAAGAACTCCAACAGATGTTAGTCGAACTGAAGACAATATCAGGAGAAAGAGGCCTCACAATGAATATCACGAAAACCAAGATCCTGACTTCGGAGGATACCATATTCAGGGTAGGCGACGACACCCTTGAGAAGGTGGACGAATATATCTATTCAGGACACACTATAAAATTGGCAGAGAAAATCAGACTGCAGAAATAGGTAGACGAATTCGAATGACGTGAATGGCTACCGGAAAACTAAGCTATATCCTAAAGAACCCCAAAATTCCCACAAACTTGAAGACAAAAGTTTTCAATACCTGTATCCTCCCGGTGATGGCCTACGGAATGGAAAAAATATCAATGACCATTAAATCAGCCAAGAGGCTCAGAACGACTCAATGGGCGATTGATCGCATATTATTAGGTATCAGCCTGCGCGGCCAAATCAGAAACCAGGAAATCAGACGACGAACCCGAACTGAAGACGTCATAAAGACTATCGCTAAAGCAAAATGGAACCGGGTAGGTCAAGTCGCCAGACAAGATGGAAGGCGATGAACAAAACAAGTTGTACAATGGAGACCAAGATCAAACAAGAGGAGCGTTGGCAGACCACAACGAAGATGGACCGACGACATCACCGAAAAAGTGTAAAAAAAATGGCAACAGGTGAACAGAGAAGACTGGAAGAGAAGAGGGGAGGCCTACGTTCAGGAGTGGACAGTTAGGGGCTGTTAAAGAAGACAAATCGTGGTCACTAACACTGTCTGGATAACAACCCAGAGCGCCCTCCCACCAAAGATATTAGGAACCAACAATTCACCGCTTAGACCGAAACTGCAGAAATTCCTCCTGACATGAAGATATCTACTCTACAACAGTAGTATATATGATTCCAAGGCACACTAACATAGTGAATTGAAATTTGTTAATTCACTCCAAGTCAAATAAGCTGCACTGATGAGATCTAATAAGATCGAAACAGCTGAATACAGATTTTGAGTCAGGGTGACTTGACAATTTCTATAATTCACCGTTCCATTGTGAATGCAGATTTTGCGTTGCGGAATACGTTTAACCAGCTCCCTTGGAAAGTTGTTTGATAATTTTTTGAATTATTAAAGAATTTTCCTTGTTCACTTTATGTAAACTTTTTTATTATTGTTTCACCAAAAGAAAATATTATTTATCAGATATTGTATCACTCGTGTACGAGGTTTGTCAAAAAAATAATTTTTGATCAAGAGTGAAGTACCTACCTTAATTTTCGACCATATCGAAAATAAATATTTATAAGGAAAAGAAATTGAAAATTGAAAATATTTCTCAAATATGTATTCTCATTCACAATGAAAATAAATTTTTGTGGGATAACACTGAAAGTTCAAGTTTGAACAATAATGCTCCTTGATTAATTATGTATTAATTTTCTAACCTAAACCTTCAGTGTTATTGCAGAGAATTTTTTTTTATTGTGAATAAACTATATTGCATATTTATTATTTTTTATCCTCAACATCTTTTACCTATGAACATTTTTGATATGGTCCAAAATGAAGGTACTTTACTCTTGATTAAAAATAATTGTTTGATAAACTTCGTATTGGAGTGATATCTGATAGTTGAATTTTGGAATATGCCGAATATTTAATGAAGTATAAATTTTTTTGTTAAAACTAATAATAGAAAAGTTTGTCATATGTAGCCCATTTACGTAGATACACTGTTTATATATGTTTATATATATACATATATATATATATATATATATATATATATATATATATATATATATATATATATATATATATATATACAGGGTGTCTCACGACGATTAAGACGTGGAATATCTCGTCACCTGAGAGTAGTAGAGAATAATAATTTTGGGATTATAAATTAAAGCAATTGGTGCAATTGTTTTTGATATTATGTTACCCAATGAGCTTTTTGTTTTCGGTCACGTGACTTCAGATTCAACATTATTAATGGGACAACCTGTATATTTTGGCATTTCTATGTTCTTTTCGAGAAAACGATTCTAACAAATTATCACACTTGTGGTCTGAAACGATTAATTTAAGAAATACTTCACTATCCTTTGTCCCAAAACGATTATGACAAACCTCTGAAAATATCTATTACCAAATTGATCTTTTCAAATTTGAGAAGTACTGTATTTTTTGTGATGAGTAAAACAAGGCAAAATATGTATACAGGGTGACCCTAATCTTAAATAAGTTGGTAATTGCTCGTTTCTGACGTTTGTCATAATCGACGTGGGACCAAGTGAAGTAACTGTAGTTATTAAAGCAATTGTTTTATACCACAAGTATGATAGTTTGTTGAATCGTTTTATCGGAAGGAAGATAGAAATGTCAAAATATACAGGTTGTCCCATTTATAATTTTGACTCGGATGTCACGTGACCGACAACAAAAAGCTCATTGGGTAACATAATATCAAAAACAGCTGCACCAATTGCTTTAATTTACAACCCCAAAATTACAACTGTCTACTACTCGCTGGTTCTGAGATATTCTTTGTCTCAATCGTCGTGGGACACTCTGTATATATATAATATATATATTAGGGTGGTCACAAGGTATAAGGTGAAAAAATATTTTCGTCGTAATGCCGTGGAGACCCCCCTAATATTTGCCATTGGTCTAGAAAATAAGATTTGGAAAGTTTTAGCTCAATCGGATAATGTTAACCCGTGCCTCATCGAGATTAAATGTGAAAAAAACAATTTTTTTGCACAAAATCGCCGTTTTTTTCCTGATAAAATAAAAACTATTTATCCCAGAAATTTTATTCTTATTTCATTTCATAGGAAATGTTGCTATCTTCAAGTTTTACTCCAACACTTTTTTGTTAAAACGTTTATATTTGAAGATTTCCAAGACCGGACATGATCCGAATCCTTAAAGTCGCTATTTTTAGAAAATAAGTGGAAAATGGCAAGAAAGGTACTTAGTTTAATCAGTTTTGATCAATTTTTTGTTTTATTTGAACATTATAAATTATTAAACAATATATAATAAAACATAAAATAAGTTTTTGATTTTAAAATGGGCATAACTACTGGCGCCCACCCAAATATTTTTAAAAAGTTTCAGACTGGATGGTCGAAGTTAGACAAGACAAAATACAAAACTGCTATTGAAAATAAAAATATTATACATAAAATAGGGAATTCAGATGAAATATCAATTTTTCTTATGGAACAATTAAAAAACCAACAGCCAAGGGATGACTACAAAGAATTTATTCAACTTTCGTTAATTGTTTTAGGACGTTCTCCCCCAAAAGACAATTTTTTCAAAGTACCTGGTGCCATTCATCACCTAGATGGATGGCAAAGGCCATTTATTGTATCAAAATATATCTTTTCAGGGATCAATTTTCATTAACAAATTTAGAAGAAAAAGCTATCACTTACATATGTTTATTTTTAATAAACATTTATGTAAAAGCGTGGACAACGCCCCCAAGCCCACTTTGGCCCCCAACCAAGACCTATAATTTTTAAAATCTCTTGTAAAATATAGAGAAATCGATAAAGAACTTGCAGACAAGGCACTGTCTAAAATGATAAATCATTTGTGGTACCTCAATTCTGAGCAAGTCGCATTTTTTTTCTTCGATGAAAATGTAGATAAAAGTGTCAAAACAAGCATTGCTGTAAAAAGTCTACAATTAATTCCAATTGAAGAAAAACATGTGATGATGATGATAGGGATGTGAAAGCAAAAATCAGTCTCCATCAAGTGGATGATTTATTGGACAAAGATATTGATTTTTTTGTTTCTCATCGAAATTTTTTCAAAAGATTTTAAATTGATACAGAATTTTTAAATACGGATCCTGATATATGATGTGAAAATGCACAGTACTTAAAAGCAAAAAAATAGTGAACGGTTTTAAGGTTGTCAATGACACAGCTGAAAGAGGGGTAAAATTAATCCAAGACTGCAATTCCTGTTTGACAAAAGACGAAGAACAACGTCAGTTTCTGTTACAAGCTGTATCGGAATGTCGAGAAATATTTCCTGACTCTTCAAAAGCCACGTTATCTGACCCATTACCACCTTAATCTGATAATTAATTGTACTTCTTTCTTTTATGATGCTTTCTTTTTTATATTTAAAATAATAAAATTTTGAACATTATTTCTTCTTGTTTTTTATACCTTTTTCCTTTCCTTATCTCCTAAATCCATCATTTTCAATTTGGATTGTTGCTGTATTTACTTTGAAAACAGTTTTAACTACACTAATTTTTATGTACGAATTGAGAAAATAAATAAAGCAAAATCTGGACAGCAGTTGTAATTAAATCTTGCAATATTGTTAGGTATTTTATAAAAAAAAACCCATTTTTATAAAAAGTTAAAAATTCAACCTTGATGAGGCACGGGTTAACCTTATCCAATTGAGCTGAAACTTCACCAATCTCATTTTTTAGCCAATTGTCAGCTTTTAGGGGGGGTCCCCTCAAAAAAATTCCATCATTGATTTTTTGTGACCACCCTAATATAGATATATATATATATTTATGTATATATATATATATATATATATATATATATATATATATATATATATATATATATATATATATATATATATATATATATATATAAAATGAAATGATCTAGGACATTTATTTGAAACTAATCAAACAAACCTCCTAGCGGAGCTGTCTATAAGATTTCACGAAACATCAAAATATCAACATCTACCCCAGACGGTAATTGTTCGAAATGTAATTTTGTTTATCACAATCGATGGAAATTGATAGACAGACTGTTTCGCCCTTATCGGGGCTCATCAGTATCATCCATCCACCGGGAGTGATAACCAAACCAACATTTCAAACGGTCATACATATTTCTTCTAGTAACTCCATGACATATAAATATGACACAGCGCCACCAGTCGGAAACAATTGAACCACATCTTTCAGAATAGAAGAAAACATTTCGGCAACGAAACTCTTACGTCCTGACACCCGAGCGCTTGTTACTTGCGGCGGGTGAATGTTGAATTACATCAAAATGGATGTATCAACTGTACTCTTGCTTAGCGATTATAGTAACCACCTTCGGGTGTCAGGACGTAAGAGTTTCGTTGCCGAAATGTTTTCTTCTATTCTGAAAGATGTGGTTCAATTGTTTCCGACTGGTGGCGCTGTGTCATATTTATATGTCATGGAGTACCAGCCACGTGCGCGTCAACTGTATTCGTATGTGTTTAGCAAGAAGTGCAAGTCACACTTCTTATAATCTCATTTATTCATTCAATAACTCTCAAATTGTTTTTATTTTTTTGATAAAGAATGAAAGTGAATCAGTTGAAGTTAACGATAGCGTTGAAGTCAGGTAAATACCAGTGTTTATGAAATACACTATATAAATATGAAGTGATGAGAATGATATCAGAGTAATATCTCGTATGTCTTTGAAGTAGAGATTTGATTATGATCTTCACAACAAATATTTATCAATTTGTCTAATGATAATTAGAGATCGAGTAGAATAATAAAGGATTGTTATATATATATATATATATATATATATATATATATATATATATATATATATATATATATATATATATATATATATGTTTAAAATTCTTCTAATTGAGAAACAAGCTTGATAATATCTCTTCAGGAGATGATAGGATTGTAAAATAAAAGAAATTCGTGGTAAATACAAACATATATATGCAAATAAAACATAAATTTTCATTTCTGCAGTACGATTGCTGATTCAAAAAAGTACTTTCTGCTCAATTTGGTTTGTGAAAATAATAAAAACTTATTGAAGTAAAAATACAAGTTGCCCTAATATTACAATATTGGAATACTATTTCTATAAACTGAATAGTAGTGAATATACCAAATATGCTGCTATTAGAATCTCACTTTGGATGCTCATTTTGATAAACTAGTTTGAATATTATTTTAGAAGTTAGAACAAGATTCAGACAACAAATTAATAAATGGCAGAAAGGGAAAATATATAAAACGGCGTATTTCTAACTGAGTGTCGATATATCTGGACATTTGATAACGCTCAACAATTATAGGTGAAAAAGATGAAGGAAATTATTCGGGAAATTCATCAATAATCGAATTTCTTCTGTTCCAAAACTCATCTGAAGAACGTTGATTTTCGTAGTCATCAATTTATGGTTCAGTCCCTTTATCCAGTGAAAGCACCGACGCTTTTTCCATAATTTGATTAAGGGCGCACTCAGGCAAAGTGGACCAGGAAGTAATTGACCGAAAACGATCGGTCCTCGAATTTTCCGCCGCACATGGTCGCGGCACAAAATCAGCGAGGTTGCCAAATAATCGGAATTCTAAAAAGCTTGACCGATATGAAATACATATATATCTAATATATAAAATTCTCGTGTCACGGTGTTTATAATTACACTCCTCCGAAATGGCTCGACCGATTCTCATGAATTTTTTTGTGCATATCGGTTAGGTCTGCGAATCGGACAACATCTATTTTCCATCCCCCTAAATATTAAGGGTGGTCCACCCCTTAATTTATTTTTCAGACAAAATTTTTGTTTATGATACAGCATTCAAAAATACATACACCCATCTACGATGATCAACCCCTATTTTTCTATCCCGATTTTTATTTTTCTAAATTTTATCCACAGATCCGCAATAGGGTTGCAAGATGGCAATCGAAAATAATAATAGTTGGTTTGAGAATAGGTCGTAATATATTTTTCATACCCCTAAGTGATTAGGGTGGTCCACCCCAAACATTTTTATGAATTTTTCGGGCAAAATTTTTTAATTTAATTTTTTTATGATGCTGCGTTAAAAAATACATACAACTCTAAATTTTCACCTTTCAAACTACCCATATTATTTAGTAGCCATTTTAATAATTTGAACAACATTTGCCGGGTCAGATAGATTGATAGATAGATATATAGATAAATTAGTAGATAGATATAATTATAGAAAGATAGAATGCTAGATACATAGTTAGATAGATAGATATATAGAAAGATAGATAACCATCTAGATAGATAGTCAGTTAGAAAGATAACGATACATCGGCAGATAGATGAATAGATAGAAAGATAGATATATAAAAATAATAATATATATGACAGAACTAAGTTTGCCGGGTCAGCTAGTATATATATATATATATATATATATATATATATTATATATATATATATATATATATATATATATATATATTATATATATGTATATATGTATATTTCGAGATATATATATTTTGAAAAAATTGAGCAAATTTGATAAAATTGATCAACCCCTGATTATATTCATCAATTATATATATATATATATATATATATATATATATATATATATATATATATATATATATATATATATATATGCATATAATCTGGAATTCAAAAAGAAAACCTCCTGTCATGAAATATCCACTGTGCATATGTGCTTTGGAATCACATACAGTTACAGAGTAGACGTTTCATGTCAGGAAGTATGTATTCGGTTGTTATCCAGATAGTAGTCCCTACCGCGATTTGTATTGGAGAACAATTAGAAATTTGTTAATTCAGTCTGAGTCGAATGAGGTAATATAAGATCGAAACATCTGTATGCAGATTTTGAGTCGGGGTGACTTGACGTTTTCTATAATTCACTGTTGGGAATACAGGGTCGCGGAATAAATATAACCCAGCTCCCTTGGAAAGTTGTTTGATATTTTTTTAAATTATTGGAGAATTTTCCTTGTTTACTTCAGAACAGAGAAACCTATCACATGATGGTGGCCAACCTTCGGTAGAAGACGGCACAAAAAGAAGAAGAATTTATTTGAATATTTCAAACGCAGTTATTATTTTATCAATAAAGAATGAATTGTGAAAGTGATTCAGTAGAAGTTGATGATAGTGGTGATAAAGTCAGGTAAGTACCAGTAAGTAGAGAATCGATTATAATTTTTGAAATAATATACTTTTTATTTATATCGTGATAATCAGGGATCGGAATGAATAGTTACAGAAAACAAAATTTGTAATTTTCAGACGAATTTGATTCAAGAATTAACAATGATCTACCAAAATTAACAACAAGATAAAATACCCGAGACATTTACATGAAATTGATTCGTAAACATATGTGTCCTTGTTTACCTTCGATCACTCATATTGAATGTACTGATATTGAGTTCATATCTGGTTCATATAATTATAATTATTAATAATGGGAGCTTTCTTTACATAACTATAAAAAAGTTGTTAAATAGGTACAATTATATTACATTTCTTTCATTCATTATAATTTTTTCATATAACGACAAGCGTTTTTAATCTATTAAATTATGCCTACTATTTAATACATAATATATACCGAAAGGAACTTCGTTCCATCTAGGTGCTCTACTATTTTACTGAGTTATTATTTTAAGTGTATGCTGTACGAATATTCCTGAATTTATTTGAGAAAATTACTATATATGGCTCTGATGAAATCAAACATTTATTTCTATGGCAATTTAGATTGAACAGAATTTTTCGACTATACCTACTAAGAAGTACGGTGCGTTTTATTTCACTTGTAAGTATTCAAAGATTACATCGTGACAAATGTTCAAATGATGATAATGGATTCTATCAACTATTCACAAAATTCCGTTTGTCACTTGAGAATATCTCACATTGGCAACGTGGCGGGTGACCGCTTCTTGTATTCTAAGTGACCCCTGGGGTCGATTCTGAGTAACATATATTGGCCTAGGCCGATACATACGGCATGCAACAATACCGGAAATGTTTTCCCCATTCGATTCATCCAATATTCAAGTTACAATTAGACCCTCGAAATTGCCATGCAGAAAATGATGGTGGTATCATAAATTTAGTCTACTCCTAATTTAAAATTTATCTTTATGTTCCGAAGGCATATATATATATATATATATATATATATATATAATATATATATATATATATATATATATATATATATATATATATATATTATATATATATATATAATATATATATATATATATATATATATATATTAGGCTTTCGGTCAATTATGAATGATTAATGGAAAACATTGCACTCAATATGTAGTAGATAGTTCAAAGTTGTTGAGACTGAAACATTTATCAATTTGGTTCAGCAATAGTATGTTTAAAAAAACCTACCTTTTGGACTAAGCCTTTAATTCAAATCGATTTCGAGCAAGAAAGTCTTATTAAATATGAAAATTATAGAGAAATAGCTATTGATGTGAGACATTGTAGCGGTCGGTAAGTGGCATTTCGTGAGAATCATTTCACAAATGAGAAAAAGAATGTATGAAAACAAAACAACAATTTCTTCTGTAAAAAATTACAGATTTTCAAAATGTCAAAAGTTTTAATATTATAATTATTTATAATTTAGAGACACCCACTTTCTAATAGTTACACGAAGTGTTTTCGTGAGATCACAGAAGCGATCATGCATTTTAATCATTGATACAGTCATTTTAGAAGTTTTAAGTCCCAATCTGCGGAAAAATTCCTAGTGAGCTGAATTTTCGTACACACCTTCATTGCGTCATTTTGATGAATATGTAAAAAATAAACATTGATATCTTGCCGGCAAAAAAAGTTATAGAGGTCAAAAAGACGCGAAAATCATTTTCCGCGAATATCTCGCGACCTATTGCTCGGAGGTTAATAGAGGTTATTATAAAAATTGTTCGTCGTGCAATTGACTACAAAAAATACCGCACTTTTTTATTAGATGAACCATTTTTGGAGTTGAGCGCTGAGAACTACATTATGATTATGCACTCGTTTCCGCATCACCCTCGAGGAAGAATGCAAGGAGCGTTTTTTTTACATTGTTTTCCCAGTAGTCATAATCCAAGATATGTAATAAGAGGTCTTTTTATTCGAGAGTGAAAAAACTTTTTTTTTTTAGTGAAGAAGTATCTATTCAAAAACTGAAGAATACCAAAAAAAATTTTGTTTTTTTTTATAATTTTGTATTTGATAAACACTCGATTAAATACTTGCTGAATATTGGACAGAAAGCCACAAAGTATAGTGTGGGAAACTAACCTCAGTTTCTCTTCATCACATCAAAAGTTGCTGACAGAAAACATCAAGTGCCCATTAAAATTATTTCAAAAGCATGAAAATAACTAAAAATAACGCCTTCAAACACTTAAGTCGACATCTTCATCATTAGTTGATTCAGCGATTAAGCATCACTGGCCACGGCAATGTCCACAAACTTTTGAGCATCTCAAACCAAGCCGCCGCAACCTTTTGAGCAATTACAAAAGATTGTATTTAGTAGATATGTTTTAATGAAGTTGGTACTGGTAATAGTATTTTACTCCCAACCCCACTGTTCTGGATCAATTTCTCTTCTTAGCCAGGTTTGTATTTATACTAATACTAACGACATTTTTTGTAGATAATTACACGATGAATAATTTTTGTGGAAACCTCTATTGACCTACAAGCAGTAGGTCGCGAGATATTCGCGGAAAACTGATTTTCGCGACCTTTTTACCTTCATAACTTTTTTAGCCGGCACGATATCAATGTCGATTTTTCACATATTTATAAAAGCGCCGTGATAAAGGTGTATGCAAAAATTCAGCTGACTACGAATTTTTCCGCAGTTAAAACATATAATGACTGGGCTCAAATTCAAATCAAATTCAAATACAAATACGTTTATTTATCTTTTAGGGGTACATAAAAGGGGGAGCTAGCTAAAATTTTTAATTTGATAGACTGGTTTAAAATCGCGAGATCTTCTTCAGCTTCGGATTTAATTCTTAAGTTGTCAAAAAAATGAGATAAAAATTATTGTTTAACAATGCAAAAAAAAAACCTAATTGCCTATCTGGGGAGCAATGCGGCTGTGGACCGACTTTCTAATTGCGCCCATTCGGAACTTGAGCAGGGGAAACAACTAAAACCCTGCTCGCGCAATGTACAATGTGTGATTTCTTAATTATTTCATTTATTTTTATTACAATTTTATAAATATATATTCTTTCTTCTGTATTGGCACTGATCATCTTAGGAGGAGTGGGATTTCTTCGAGATGGCCTATTACCTCATCAGGTGGATCCTGGATACTCTGGAGGATTCTAGCTGGGGGGAAGGGTTGTTTTCTTTTTGGCTTTTTGACAAGGTGTCGTCGCTGGAGGTGTCAGGGGGACAGCAGCGTTGCTCTGGCATCGATGTTTGGACCATTAAGGTTGCGCAGGGCGTAAGAGATTTGGAGTTTTTTAAGGTGATCGAAAATGCCGATGTGGGGGTGAACTAAATGAGAGGAATATTTTCTATCTAATCGGAAATTGCTACGGCAGATTGCTCTCTCACAGATTTCTACTTTTTTTTTTGAGATTGATTGATAAAGTGGAATATAGCAAGCTTCTGTACGCAAGAACTGGGCGTATGAGCGTACAGCAGATTTGCTCTATTTCGGACTTTTTTAAGTGTTTGAAGAACATCATGACTTTGGTTGTGGAATCTATTGAAGTTTACCTCCAGGTAAATGATGTTTTCCTGGAGAATGACTGGGCTACGAAATACGCAACTCATATAAGTTTTCCTAATTTGGTTATATAAATTATAAGCAATATTCAGTAATAATATCACAAGAGCATCGAAAATAATCGATTATACTATAGAGTCGCGAGACGTATTTTACGAAACACCACGAGAGCGAAGCTCGAGTGGTGTTTAAAAAAAATACGCCGAGTGACGAGGTCAGTATAATCGATTATTTTCGATTGCTCGAGTGGTATTCGTTACGATTATATAACGAATAAAAAATATCAATTTTTTTTGATAAACGTCAAAACACATTTTGACACGAGGCGAAACACCAAAACGATTATATCACGTGGTCAAGGGTATATTCACTTATCTATACGCAGTCGTTATGCAAAATTCACGGATTCTATTGGCTTATTCATACATGAGTTATATAATCATGTAAATATTCTCTGTCAAGTAACAATTCAAAATCATCAAATTATCCTCCAAGCAGTGAAGCAGAGCTGTTGCGCATTTATACAATCTCATCAGTGTTGCTCCCCACTAGAGTTGAAGTGTTTAATCTCTAGGACAAATAACTAAACACGAATTCGTAGGACACGCGTTGATTACGCGGTCAACGTTTCTTATTTCTTTAGATCTGTACATTCTCGTAAAATTTCGTTTGAAAACACATTCAACATTATTGAAATCAACTGACTCACCGTTGACGTCCGCTATAATAAAAGAGATAATCGGTTGTTCTAGAGCAGCACTCTCCACTCTGCACTCGAACCTTGTTGCCAGATCACCTTTAGTGAGTGTCAGTTTCAGTTTGGACCTTCCAGTGCCGGTACCATTTCTGTCAATAGTTTGACTGTAGGACGCTGAAAAAAAAATTTTGTTATTTTTAATTGTTGGAATATATTAAATTCACATTTATTTTTCATTTAGTTATTTATTTTCTATTTATCAATATGTGAAGAGAGAACTTTGTATCCTTTTACAATCATTCGATGGTAAGCGAAACAAACAGGTAACAGGTTCGAAGATACATTACACGTAATTTCGACTATATTTAACACAAATCCTTCAAAATTTTTGAGAAAATTAGTCTCGTGACAAAACTTTGAGTATTCAATAAAGTCGTTTTCCTTACTAGAATGAGCAGCTTTTGCTAAAATACAAGTAAATAACAATACATGATTTCTTCATTACTTACAAAGAAAATGGAAACTATTTTGAGTAGATAATGATATTTTCAGGAGAGTAAATTTAATTAATAATTAAGTGAAGCAAAAACAATATTTTCATTAGGGCCATGTTCAATATAATATATAATATAATATTAACATGAGAATATATAGAGGGAACAACGAATAACTATGCTATCACAACTATCCGACATATAAGCAGGGCTGGATTAACCCTGTCCTGGCCCCTAGGCATCAACCCTGTCCGGGCCCCAGGCGATAAAGGGATGTAAGTAACTTTCAGATGATCGAATCCAGGTATGCTGTTACTTCAAAGTCTTATTGATATTGCAACATGGTTACTTTGACTCAATGAATAGGTTATAGATAAGTGATGAATGATGATCCAGGTTGCATGATGGGTTACGAAAGAGAAATGAGACGGGACGCGGTTATTTTAAATTCAATCTTGTTAAACGCAATAAAATACAATAAACGAAAGAAAACAGTTTTGTGAAGTACAAATTATTGGTAAAAGTCAACTTCCAAGATATTTATTGTTATTGTACAGTATAGTTATTTTAAATATTAACTTATCTAACTAAACAAAATCGTTTAAAACATCTTGGAAGTTGACCCTTTCTAATCTAATCATTTTCAATGGCCACTATCGACAATGAATTCAAACGGTTTTGAGACATTGTTGAACGAAGGCAGTTTATTAGTTCTACTACTCGATACTAGATGGTTCTGTATGTAAAAAGTATTTCATCCATTGACAACATGCGTCTAAAGAAAGCAATAATATTGTTGAGGAATTTCATACAAATTTTCAAATAAAATTTTCATTCGGTGAAATTTTTTTTCTTGGTGCGTGTACGCGCCCCACGTCGATGCGGGCCCCCTAGGCAGTTTTTTTTTGCCTAATGGTTAATCCGGCCCTGCATATAAGTATAATTATCCATAATTGGGAAGGATTTCAGTAACTCTACAGATAAATTTATTCTATATCCGCTACCTGATTATCACTATATGAATAGATACTAGAATATTTGTAAAAATTAGAATTAATTCTTCACTGTTATACTATTCCAACTGTAATAAATAACGTAACCTAAGGAGTCTCCGTGGCGGAGAGGTTATAGGTAGCGCTATGCCGTCTTCGTTGACGGAGTTGGTGGGTTCGATTCCCACCGTATTCCTGGGTGTTTGTGTGCGTTCTGAGTTTTCAGTGGTTCCCTTCATTTAGTTATTTGATGACAAAGCCAAATTGTACGGGGGTCGGGCGGTGTGAGAGGGGCACACGTCCCACCTCTTTAAAAAAAAAACGTAACCTATCTCTAATGTGAAATTCCCAGGAATATTTCTATAATTGAAAGAAGAAATACTTTTAATTTTTTATTTGGTTTACTGCTTCCACCGCGTTGGGTCATAATCAAACTAATAGACCGTGAGCTAGCGCACATGAATTTGGAGTCATCGATAAATGTCTGGCATTTAGAGGTATGAAATGTGTGATTCAGTTGATGAAAATAAGGCTGGTTTGAAGGGCGGACCCGTGTTCGAATATTTGGAAAATGAATTTCCTTTTGCATAAATAAATTAATTTTTCACTGATCTTGAATTGTCTGGCAATTGATACATAGAAAGATATTATTGATTAACTCACAATTTTCAAATGCCAGACAGTTTTGAATAGTCGAAAGGGTGATTCATGGGGGTGAAGTTGCAGAACGAAAAAAGAAAATTCATCGTTTTCTTTTTGTCTGGCAATCGAAACAATGAAAATTATTGTCATGAAAATGATGAAAAAAAATTGCCAGACGGTTTCCCATGTTCGAAGTCGAGTTTCTCTGTGGAAAATTATGCGAAAATTTTTTGAATTTTTCAGTGATCTTAATGTACGAAATAAGAGCGCCATTGTTCATTGATTTATTTTTGTCTGGCATTCTGTATTTGAATCAGAAATAAGCCTTAAAACACAATTTATAAATGCCAGATAAGTTGAGCTGTTCGAAAACGTATAAATGATTAATTAAATAATTAATAACAAAAATTAATGAAAATTTTTTTTTCTAATTTAATCGATTAAGTTTTTGTCTGGCATTATGCATTTCGATTGACAATATATATTTTTATACCTTAGGTTAAAAATGCAAGACTAATGTGGGTTATTCGAAAATTCAACAAAAATTGAATTAAATAGTGGGTAAAAAATTAATTGAAAAATTTAAGTGTTTTTTTTTTGTTTCAATCTAATTTCTATTTTCTTTTCGATTTTTTTTCCCTTATATTATGGGCTATTTCTACTCGAGATAAATTATTTTTGTCGCTAAAGTTTCCCGAATTTGATGCTTCAACGGAAGTAATTTGCCAATGAAATCTGAAAAATAAGACAAATCTTATCAAATTTGAAAAATTCACATTTTAAATCATATTCGAGCTAAGAAATATAATGGCAGGAAAATATTATTCGGAACATGAATTTTAAATAACTAAAAATTGCTTTGTAAAATCAACAAATAATTGAAAATACACTCACAAACTGAAATTGAAATTGTCATTTAATCTTTTTATCAACAAAAATAACTGTAGTGAATAAATATTTTTCTAAATAAATTAATTTTCACTCTCTTCTTCTTCGTTATTGGAAATGTCTTTTGTAGGGATTACAATATATCAGGTAAAAAAGACGATTTTTTTAAAAATTGTACTAAAGTAGATTATATCATTTTCCGAGAAAATTTTGTTGAAATGTGCATTTAATTATTAGGTCCAGAGCAAAGCCGTCCTTCAGATTTTGCTGCCGAATTGAAAAACATTAAATTTAAGAAAGCTTTTGTTGCATTGGTTGACGAATATACGCATATAGTGACACGAGGGTCAAAAAAACATACTAATAGTTCTGTTTATAGTCGACCTCTCTGAAAATTAGAACATCTAGGTCAGCCGTCTAGTTCTAGGTCGGTTTCCAGAACTGACCTTTTTTTTGGAAGGGTGCTACCATCAGGCTCCCAAACGGAATGATAACATTGCCCTCTGGTTTGTAATTGTTTTGTGACAAAATAATTAGACTGTATGGTCTAATAGAAATAGTCAATTTTATGTACCGGGTGGCCAGATAAGAATTCAAAGTGCTGTATTTCTTAAACTATTCGTCGTAGAGACTTGCGGTGAAAAATAGAACATAAAATCCTGTAAATTATTTTCGGGTTTTCAAGATTTAAAGTAATTTTTCTCAGAAATACACCTAGTAAATGTATCACACGAACATATTTGTTTTCAAGCTAGGCTTCATTCGACGTATCTGTTGAAATGAAGTGGTGGGGGGTAGTTCAATGTTTTTGAATAAAGAGCTGTAACTCATGAACTAATGAATAGACTTTGAAAAAGTTAGTCTCGTTGGGAAAAGCATTTATTACTCCATCAAACCCATTTTATCTATGATATATCAAGTTTTTAGTGCTGCCGCTAGAGCGCGTTTTTTGATATAATATCAGAAAAATGCCAATTTCTCTAAAAAATTGAATGCATTAACCTGACTTTTTTTCCAAAAACATGTAGCCTATGTAGTGTAATAACACCGAAGAAGGCAAGTGAAAACCGCATCTCGATATCTTATTCCTAGACGAAAATATCGAAAAAAGAAAATTCAGTTATCATATAATTCTGAAAATACACCATTACACCGGTATTTATTTTCATTTATTTGTCGTTTTCCAATAATCGATGAGGAAATTTCATAATTTTATGATTTTTGAATAATAGTATTCTTATTTCGAAATATTTTTAGAAAAAGCTTGTAGGAGCATAATGATTCAAATGTAAATAATATGCAAGTGCAAGGTAAATCAGAATATAGAGAGCAGACACCATGGAGGAAAAACATATGTCTAAAATCATCTTGTCCCGGCAAATATAAAATTTATACTTCTAGTGGCAGTCTAGTGAACTTTTGTGGCACACACAAAAAAGGATTGAATCCGTTATGAATGCCTCTTTACAAATGATTAAAGCCGCATTGATATCATTGCGGTATATTTTGAATGCCTTCAAAATGTGGCATTGGACACCAGAGATGTATACAGAGCTCTATATCGCAAATCGGCGTTCACGCCATCCGATAATTTTTCGAGTTTAGTGTAAAATTTGCGTACTGGCAGATTTCGACCCTAAGGAATTTCAGATAAAAATTTTCTATTTTCATCAAAATATGCGTGAACGCCGATTTGAAATATTCGAGCTCTGTATACTCTTGTGTGCAATGACGCAATTTGAATACACTCAAAAATATATCACAATCATATCAATAGCTCCATAGTTTTATATTTGTGATACGCATTTTCAATAATTTTCAGTCCTTACTTCCTCATTACACTGCCACTATAAGTGTTATTTAACATATCTATTGTTTTTTTATTTAAGTCATTTTTTTTTTTTCCTCCCAGGCCTACTCTGCATATTCTGACTACCTTTGCACCTTGCATATTATATTCATTGATACCAGCCTACATGTTTTTTGTTTTAATTTTTAGAACGAAGAACACTAATTACTCAAGAATCATAAATTATGATATTTCATCATTGATTCTTGAAACAGGTCAAATAAATGGAAAATAAATAACGGTGTAATGGTGTTCCCAGAATTTCATGATAACTAAATTTTGTTTCTTCGATATTTTTAGGCTAGGAAATAAGATATCGAGATAACGGTTTTCACTGGCATTCTTTGGTGTTATCACACTACACTTTTGTGGAAAAGTCAGGTAATTTGCATTTAATTTTCTAGAGAAATTGGAAATTTTCTGTTATCATATCAAAAAACGCGCTTTAGCGGTATCACTAAAAACCTTGACATATCACGGACATAATAAGTTTGAGGAAACAATAAATGCTTGTGTCCCACGATACCAACTCCGTTAAAATCCGATGCAGTCGTTCAGAAAGTTACAGCTGTCATTTAAAAAAACATCGATTCATTCCGGGCCACTTCATTTCAAAAAAGATACGTCAAAAAATATCGACACAAAAATTACTCGGAATGAAGCTCAAACTTGAAAACGCATATGTTTTTTTTTGTGATACGTTTACAAGAAATTATTTCTGAGAAAAAATCACTTTAAAAGTTTCAGATGGCGTTTACGCCCCTGCCTGGCGGCCATCTTGGAAACCCGAAATAATTCACAGGATTTTCTGTTGGCCACTTTCGTTATAATATTTTTTGATCGCAAGTCTCTACGGACAAATAGTTTACAAAGATACAGCATTTTCGCATTCTTATCTGGCCACCCGGTACATAAGAATACAAAATAAATCGACATTGCAACGCAAAACTATTCACTAGATTGATTCAGAATTTTATTTCATTTATTTAACACAATTTTTTCATTTTTTATGTCGGAAATAGTAACAGAGTAACGTTTCCCGAGTAATAACAGCTTATATAGGGGAAAAGGCGAAAATAAATGAGATATTGTATTTTTTCGAATTTTTTAAATCATTTATACCACTTTCGAACAGCCGCAAGTTATCTAACATTTTTAATTTAACTCTTAAAGTGTATATATCTCTGCGAAAAAGTCGTCAGACAAAAAGAAGCACTGATATTTTTCAAAAAAGATTTGTTACCTAAAATTATTCAATTTGTTTTTTTTTTAATTTTCGAACAACCCAACTAGGCTGGTATTTCAAGCTAAGGTATAATTATACTACTTAAAAAAAATTCAAAATGACGGACATAAATAAATGTTTTAAATTAGACAAGAAAAGGAAAATTTTCATTATTTTTTGCTATCTTTTCAATTAATTTATACATTTTCGAACAGCTCAACTTGTCTGGCATTTGTATATTGCGTTTGTAGTTGTATTTATAATTGGAATACACATTGCCAGACAAAAATAAATCAATGAAATTTCAATTTTTTTTTTACGAATTTTCTTTCGTCTGGCACAATTTTTCCATTTGCCAATTTGTCTGGCAAATTTTTTGGGACAGGAAATGTGTGTATCAATTTTAAGTATTCAAAATACCAGACAAATAGTGATCACTGAAAAATTAAAAAAATTTTCACTTAATTTTCCACAGAGAAACTCGACTCCGAACATTGGAAACCGTCTGGCAATTTTTTTTCATCATTTTCATGACAGTTATTTTCATTGTTTCGATTGCCAGACAAAAAGAAAACGATGAATTTTCTTTTTTCGTTCTGCAACTTCACCCCTATGAATCACCCTTTCGAATAGTCTGGCATTTGAAAATTGTGAGTTAATCAATAATATCTTTCTATGTATCAATTGCCAGATAATTCAAGATGAGTGAAAAATTAATTTATTTATGCAAGAGGAAATTCATTTTCCAAATTTTCGAACACGGGTCCGCCCTTCAAACCAGCCTTATTTTCATCAACTGAATCACACTTTTCATACCTCTAAATGCCAGACATTTATCGATGACTCCAAATTCATGTGCGCTAGCTCACGGTCTATAAGGGTATCTTACAGTTTCAAGTAAATTTTTAATTGTTTTGAGAAATATTAATGTATTTTCATAATTTTTATAGAATATGTCTTCCATGTAGAATAGTTAATCTCTTGTGACAGTTTACGCAAGTTGGTGGTTCTTCTCTTTATTAGTATTTTATCCCATAAAGTACATACTATTGCAGTGTATCGGAGGAAAGCACTGGAGTATTTTTTTCATCCATTTTAGACCTCCTAGACCAATATTTTCGAAATGTCTGATATATAAATAAATACAATTAAAAAAAAAAAAAAAGACAAAAAAGAATGCCAGATGACGATAGAATGGTAAAATTGTTTCTTAGATGGAAAGATAATTTTAAAAAGGACCTAAAAGCCAAGAAAATCGAAGATGGCCCCGGTCCGATGCTTGACAGAAAAGGAAGGAGACGTGTGGTCGAGTCGGCAAAAACTCACTCAGGGTTGTGAAGCCACAGATCATTTTATTTTCCATATACATATTGACATCTCCAGCTATTGAGCTGAAATTTGGTACCTGAATTGTTTCTGTTGCAGAAGGAAAGTATCAAAATTTCGGTAAATTGATGCAACCACCGCCATTTTTACGTAGGTATTTCTAATTTTCATAAAAATATCCTTCCCGGTATACATTAAAATCTCCAGCGGTTCGTGTCACAGCAAATGAGCTGAAATGTTTCAAACCGCCGCCATTTTTACGTAGATATTTCTTGTTTCTTATTTGTTTTCGAAAAATTGCCGAAGTACACAGCTTCTGCAGATTGAGTTAGAGGGTTGAAGTTTGGTACGTCCATTCTCGAACTCGCAGCATTTCGTGGCGACTATTCCATCCAAATTGGGTCTCGATCTGTTTTGCCATCAGTACGTGATGTACTTCGCGAATAGAGGGTTGACATTTGGTATGTGGATTGAGTTGATGTTGGAGTGCGTTTCCTCGTTGGTTTGAACTTTCCTCATCCAGGATGCAATTCGCGAATTTTTTTATTTTCGTAAAATGAATTATTTTCTACTTTTCAATTCGATTTGCTATAAGCGTGATTTTTCAAAATATAATTCAAACTGTTAGAATCGCATCTTGACGGGATGCATTTCATGCGAAAAATACGACCTTACTGATGGAGCTCTGTTGTTTTTTTCATGAGGTAGTCATGCGTGATGCGTGTATGACCAGTACGCATTCGCAATAACTTGCTTTGGTCTCTTCTTGTAGTTGGTATATATATCGTAACATATAATTACGGAGCATTTTAGTAATTATGTAGGTAAGTATATTTTATATATTCATGTATATATATATATATATATATATATATATATATATATATATATATATATATATACTAGGTGGGCCAAAAGAAATCACCCTATTGGAAGATGCTCTTATTTTTACAAATGGCGGCCAATGTCAAATCTGTTTCGACATTTGTGAAATAGACAGATGTAGAATACAAGCGAACAAGCCATGGAGCGATACCTTCCCCAAAAAAACGCGGAATAATACGTGATCTATTTTTTTGCGTAAACAATTCGTCTGTGGCGTTGGCGCAACGCGAATTCCGTCGGCCGATTCCCCGGTCTTTCCGGGCACCGACTGCGCAAACACTGCGCCGTTTGGTCACCAACCTTGAAAGAGTATGGGACCACACGAGACGCTGCCAAGAGTGGGCCGGCCCGGAGCGCCGCCGTTCTGCCGAGAATATCGCCGCTGTTGCGGAGGATGTCGACCTATCGCCAGAAACATCGATCAGCCACGTGCCTCGTAAATTAGGCATCAGCCGGTCGTCCCTAAGGCGAATTTGGTCAAAGACCTGCCCATGTCCCGTACAAAGTCCAGTCCGTGCATCTGCTGCTGCTTGTCGACCGCCAACGCGTGTAACCTTACGCCAAGCCATCCTTAATGGACGATTTTTTCGGCCAAAATTTATAATGAGCCGTCTGAGGCTCATTTCCACTTCAGCGGGTACGTGAACAAGCAAAACATATCGCTTCTGGGGCACCGAACATCCACGAATCGATGCACGAGGAGCCATTAAACCCCCTCAAAGTGACTGCATAGTGCACTGTTCACGCTGGAAAGAGTCATCGGGCCATTGTTTTCGAGGACAGCCGCTGGTCAAACAACAACAATGGAGGGTGCGCGCTTTAGGGCCATGTTAACCTAGTTTATTCTGCCGCAATTGAACGAATTAGGACTGGAGGACATGTAGTTCCAACAGAACGGAGCAACGGCACACACTGCGAGAGCCACAACCGATATTCTGAAGGCGGCGTTCCCGGGTCGCCTCATCTCTCCTTTTGGCGATTTCCACTGGCCCGCAATATCGCCCGATTTAACAGTTCCAGATTTTTTTTGTGGGGTTTTTTTCAAAGTCCCTTGTTTACGTGGACAAACCCGAGTCCTTGGAAGCCTTCAAGGACAACATTCGGTACGAGTGCGAGAATCTGTCGCCCAAAGTTCTCGCCGGAGTGATGAAAAATGCCATTAAACGAGCCCGTATAGCAATCAATTGTGACGGCGCCCATTTGGCCGATATCATCTTGTCGACTTGACCAATAAAATTCTAAAGGTTCAAATAAACATAATCAAAAAACAGAATCGAAGTTTTTCATTTAGAAAAAAAATGAGAGCCAAACAACATCGGATGACTCCTTTTGGCCCACCTTGTATAAATATATATATATATATATATATATATATATATATATATATATATATATATATATATATATATATATATATATATAATATATTTATATATATGTATATATATATATATATGTATATATATATATATATATATATATATATATATGTATATATATATATATATATATATATATATATATATATATATATTATGTATATATAATATAATATGTATATATATATATATATATATATATATATATATATATATATATATATATATATAGTATATGCTATATATATGTATGTATATATTTATATATATATATATATATATATATATATATATATATATATATATATATATATATATATATAGATAGGGTAAGTGGAGGACAGTTGGACCGGTAGGAGAGACGGAACACTTCATAATTCCACATTTATTCAGCAGATGACGCTTTCTCGATGATATTAACTTTAGTTACAGGGCATTATGCAATAGTAACCGGTTGGAACGCGTTAGAGCGCAAACTAAGTGAAAATTAACAATTTCTCAAAATGTTCGGGCCGTGAAGTTTTAGGCGACTAGATTTGTGACTCGTGCGGTAAGTGAAAAGTATATGTTTTTAAGTTTTACATAATCAGTTGCCTAAAGAATGTGTATAATCTAATAAACAGTTTATCTAACGTTACACTTAGTAAATATACAGTAGTCCTTCTCTCCTCTCAACTGAGGACAGATGGACCGTATTTGTGTAGGATAGACGGTCCATTATGTGACATTATTTTTCAGTTTACTGGGATGCCTGTGTATATAAAAGAAAACAAGTTACTCATCCCAGAGGCCATTGGACAGAGGAAAATTTGTAAGAAGCAATTGCAACAGTGATACGCTGACCAAAATGATAATATTTTGCTGTGTTAGCCGCTACATACTACACATCGTTTACATACGTTGGATCGTGCCTTTTTAAATCCCTAAAGACGCATTATTATAATGCGTGCAACCGTTTTTTGAGATCGGACGCTTTTCGCAAACTGAGCTGCAATTTGGAAAATCACTAGGTAAATCTTGGAATACGGCAGTGACCGTAGAGAACACAGTATCAGCATTTCGTTGTAGAGAAAGAAAGGCTCGAAAACTATTGACCTCTTTCGACACCGATTCAGGAGAAGAAGATGAACAAGTTGTTTTAAATGACGAAGAAGAAACTGAAGACTATGAAAATTGCTGGGTGTGGGAGATAACAGACTCACAAAAAAAAAAGAATTCATTAAGTGACTTATATGTGGTTGATGACTGCAAGAGGGGCAAACACAGCGCCAAGGAAAAATAGAGATGAATGAATGGTTGTCCATCTCTCCTCGTAGGCATGGTTCGTTTCTTCTACACTGTAGAAAGAGATGGACTTTTGCATAGTTGTAGTTATTAATTTTTTTTTATCAAATGCGATAGATAATTAGTTTTTTTATGTAAAAAATGATTCTTAAGGAATTTTCCTTTTTAATGTTGTTTTTACATTCATGTTACATTTATCAATGAAGAGATATATTTGGGATATTAAAATGTGGTCCATCTCTCCTCTACTTACCCTATATATATATATATATATATATATATATATATATATATATATATATATATATATATATATATATTATTTTTTTTTATATTTAAGTAAGAGAGTTTATATATATAAAATATATATATATATATATATATATATTATATATATATATATATATATATATATATATATATATATATATATATATATATATATAAATTCGATCCTTGACTGATTATCATTATACGAATATATATCATTTGTAAAAATTATAATTGATTCCCTACTTCGAAATAATATGTAATATACAATGAATAATCAAATCAACAACAATTTAAAATTTCCTCAATATCCACCTCCGTAAAGTCGAATCCGGAGTACCTCAGGGAAGCATATTAAGACCACTTCTATATATCATATATACTTCAGTCATACCAGAAAATAGGAACACCACAATAGCCTCTTTTGCAGACGATATAGCCTTACTTGCATCTCACGAAAACGCCTCTGAAAATCTGCAACAACATTTAAATGATCTTGGAAAGTGGCACTGAAAATGGAGACTCAACATTAATGACAGTAAATCAGTACAAGTAACCTTTACAACAAGAAAAACCACATGCCCTTCCGTCAAAATATTCGAAAAGGAAATACCAGTTGATACCAAAGCAAAGTACCTCGGCATATATTTAGACCAGCGCCTCAATTGGAGACAACATATTCTAGCTAAGAAAAACCAAATAAATCTGAAGATCAGACAAATGTATTGGCTCATAGGCAAGAAATCCAAACTCAACCTTCAAAATAAGATACTTATTTACAAGGCAATCATAAAACCAATATGGACATACGGCATCCAATTCTGGGGTTGTGCTAAAGCATCGAATATTCAAATTATCCAAAGGTTTCAGTCCAAAATATTACGTTCATTGGTAAATGCGCCTTGGTACGTTTCCAACCTCACCATCCATGATGATTTAAAAATCACATATGTCACCAACGAAATAGCAAAATACGAAAATACCACCAGAAGCTAGGAGGACATGCCAACCTACTGATCGATCATCTGACAGAAAATCCATTTAATTTACGAAGGCTACAACGGACCTGGCCAAACGACTTGATTTGATATCATAATTAATAATCTATACATTTATAACATTTACTCAATACTTTATAAAAGTAGATTGTAAATTTCAATAAATAAAGCTCGAAAAAAAAATTAAATTTATGGAATTAAATACACCACCCGCACCACAATCGCTTTTCGAAACACAGTACATTACGTATATACAAAGACAGCTGACAATGGGAGTGTTACTTACAATACTGTTATACATTTTTAGGCCTAGCTTCATGTGTTATGGGGAATATATTAAAAAAAATGTTATATCAATTTTGATTGTTTTAAGAGTTTGATGATTTTTTTCTTTTATTTGTAGAATTCTGGACGTCCATTGTATTTGAGGTATCAAAACAAAAATAACCTTTATTTTTCAAATACGAAAGTATCTGATTTCATTTTATTCGCCTACTAACTCTTTGAATTAAATTTTTGAAATCGTCATGTATTTACTAATCGAAATTTCATTTCATTTTTGTTTCAGATACTTTATAGATAAGGGAAGACCCAAAATCTACAAATAAAGAAAATAAATAGTTTAAAACAGTCTGATGATTATCTTCAATGTCCTATGGAAGAATGGACCCGAAGAAATGCTAAAACATTCTGAATCACCATCTCCCTTTTTCGGATGCCAGGACAAATAGCATTCTCTAGGAAGCAAATTGGATCAGAGAACAAACCAGTGATAAATTAGAAAACGTTCCTGGTTTATCTTTCCAGCACGACGTGTGTGTACGTAAAAAAATCAACCTTGGCGAACTCTCTCCGGTTCTGGGTCTTCTGAATAAACGATAACTCAGGCCCGACAAAGATCCTCTTTATATTCACACAGTTGACGTGGATAGATTCTTGGTTTTAGTCCAGACCTCACGCGGACCGACCTGCATCAGTCCCTGAAACTGTGCGAAGTGAAAATAATGGATTTTGCGATTGGTGCTTTTAGTCGTATTTTCTCCGAAAATAGTACACTATTGCACTGTATTGACACTCAACAGAGGTGCTAGAGTGGTTTGAAATCATCCGTTTTAGACCTTCTGGTTCACAATTTTTGAGGTTCTTTTTATGTCATATATATATATATATATATATATATATATATATATATATATATATATATATATATATATATATATATATATATATATATATATATATATATATATATATATATATATATATATATATATATATATATATATATATATATATATATATATATATATGTATATAACTTTTTGATAATTATTAGCAATAACAGGCTTGGTAAATCTCTAAAGAACTCGATTTTATTAAAAAGTTGACGTTTCGCCACGACATTCGTGGCTTTCTCAAAACTTATATCGTGGCTTTCTCAAAACTAAAAAAAAAAAAAAAAGTTTTGATAAAGCCACGAATGACGTGGCGAAACGTCAACTTTTTAATAAAATCGAGTTTTTTGAGATTCAACAAGCCTATTATTGCTAATAATTATCAAAAGATATTATATATATATATATATATATATATATATATATATGTATATATATATATTTTTTTCATTGTTCTCTACCGGCTCTCATCAGACCAAATTTTATATCTGAGGGCAAAATATCGACAACCTGAAATTATTATGAAAGAAGTGGCGTGGAGATATATGGGTGAAGCCAACAGAAACAATGGGCTTTTTTATAGGATATTATACCTATAACAAGAATCCATGAGTTAAAATTCCAAAGAAAATGTTCTTCTGGGTGAGCGGAAAGAAAAACGTATGAAAAAATCATTTTTTAATGTTATTTTAATGGATAAAATTCAAAATTCTCTAGCAGTGGGTTAAAAACTTCAAAAATTTTGTGAACCAGAAGGTCTAAAACGAGTTTAATTTATTTATATATATATATATATATATATATATATATATATATATATATATATATATATATATATTTATATATATATATATATATATGTATATATATATATATATATATATATATATATATATATATATATATATATATATATATATATATATATATATATATATATATATATATATATATATATATATATATATATATATATGTATATATATATTTTTTTATTCAACTCTACTGGCTTTCATCAGACCAAATTTTATATGTGGGGGCAAAATATCGACAACCTGAAACTTTTATGAAAGAAGTGGAGCGGAGATGTATGGGTAAAGTGAACAAGGAAAATTCTTTAATAATTTAAAAAATTATCAAACAACTTTCCAAGGGGGCTGGTTATACGTATTCCGCAAAGCAAAATCTGCATTCACAATCGAATGGTGAATTATAGAAATTTTCAAATCATCCCGACTCAAAATCTGCATACAGCTGTTTCGATCTTATTAGATCTCATCAGTGCAGCTTATTTGACTCGGAGTGAATTAACAAATTTCTAATTGTTCCCCAATACAAATTGAGGTCAGTAACATTGTCTGGATAACAACTCAGAGCGCCCTCCCACCAAAGATATTGGGAACCAACAATTCACCGCTTAGACCGAAAATGCAGAAATTTGTCGCGCAAACACGTACCTTCTGATATGAAGATATCTACTCTATCATAGTGGTGTATATGATTCCAAGGCACACTTACATAGTGATTTAACTCACGAGAGCGAGCTCCGAAGATGCTAGCAGCGTAATACGCAAAATACAACAATCAAATCATGAAAAACATACTTGTTGACCATGGTCAATTTCATACATTACATAAAGTGAACAAGGAAAATTCATTAATAATTTAAAAAATTATCAAACAACTTTCCAAGGGAGCTGGTTATACGTATTCCGCAACGCAAAATCTGCATTCACAATCGAATGCAGATTTTGCGTTGCGGAATACGTATAACCAGCTCCCTTGGAAAGTTGTTTGATAAGTTCTTAAATTATTAAAGAATTTTCTTTGTTCACTTTATGTACTTTATCAATTGAGCTGGTATTAGGGAATAGAGTTTTGGGAATGTCAACTTTGTTATCTCATTTATGAATTTCGCGGTTTTGCACATCATTACAAAATATTCAAATTCAGTTGGCGAGTTAAAACTTGTATGTGATGTGAGTTAGTGTCAGTGAAAAATACCAACTGATCTAGCGTTTTTAAAATTTGTAACTTTTGTTTGTTTTTCGGAACATGAATGTGAAACTCTACAGAGAGTAAGTGCATTGGTGAGTTGTCTATTGAACTTTCAACTCCCTCCTGCACATCGTAATAAGGTCGAAACTTAAGGTGCCCTTTCAGGCAGGTAGTCTGCAGTTTGGAAACTCCTACTGTATAAACACGATATAATATACTCGGACATCGCACGTGTAATTTCACGTACTACGAGGTACGAAATACGTTCGTTATAACGTGTAGTTTTTGTCAACCGCTGTGCCTCTTTAGCTCTTCTTGTTATGCCCTTTTTGCACGGTCATAGGTAGAATGTTTTGCTCTCAGATTTATGGCCATGTCAGAACGGAGGTTGAGATAGTTTTCATCACTCAACTTTTTGCATCTCCGCTTCTGGTTTGGAGACGTAATTAAGGGCGTTATTAATATTTCTGAGGAGATCCAGTTTACGGTTGTAATGCTTGTAGGCTTCCATCTACGAAATTCTAAAAGATTTAACATGAAAATAGGATATGCTGTTACATAAGATTATAGTTTTGTGAAAATTTGATAAAAATGGAAATTGCAGCTATATAAGTAGATTCTTTCAAGGACAGTAAATTATGGTTATTCTCACTAATTCATCCTAATATCCTGCTTTGCTTCTGAAATATTTAAAATATAATGATACTAAAGTATCCGTCGTTTTCGATTACATTTAATTATATTAAATTCTCTTGGATCCTGAAATTCTAAATTCATTTATTCATGTATTGGACAATTGACGAAGATTGGGAACCTATCAGAAATTTCATATCGAGTTTTTTACTACGAAAAAAACACTTTATAATACTTTTCCATATAGATTATGAACGTCACATAGAATAAATAAATAAAACAGGCTTTTGAAGTTTGAGAACCGTTATGAAAATTGGAAACTGTCTTCAGTTTATAATAACGTGCTATTCAGTCCGATATCAGTATTCAGACCTATTAATAAATATAAAACGGCAAAGGAAATTACACAAACACAAAATAGAATCGTAATTTCAATTTTTTGTTTTAATGATCAAAATAATCCTTCGAAGGTATTGAGATGTTACCAAATTCGCGATATAATGTAAACTTATTGATGAAATAGAATTAATAAATATATATATATATATATATATATATATATATATATATATAGATGTGTATATATAAATATATATAAAAATAAAATAATAATAATATATATATATATATATATATATATATATATATATATATATATATATATATATATATATATATATATGTATATATATATATATATATATATATATATATATATATATATATATAGATGTATATATAATTATATATGAATAAATGATAAAAATATGTATATATATATATATATATATCTGAGATTGAATTCTCGCACATCACTTGGTGAAACATCATAAAGAATAAAGTATAAACTTTAAAATAAAAACACTTGGCTTATGTTTCACAATATAAAAAATATTTAGATACTGTATTTAGCAGTAACGAAAAGTCGACATGTTTCGAGTTATGAACTCATTATCAAGACTGACTGCAGAAGAGTATTGCACCGTAATTTATAAAACAGACAAAAGCAAAGGTGATACCTGAAAATCAATTTGTTCGTTTACAAGGGGTAATTGACTATTATGGGCGGAACGGAAAACAGTGGTATTTACAAAATATTTTGCGACGAATGTCCTGCTTTCTATATTGGACAGACAGGAAGGAATATAAATATTCGTGTTGAAGAACATAAAAAGTCAATTTTACAAAACAAAAATACCACTGGCATCTCTGAACATTGTATAAAATTCAATCACTTCCTGGATTTCAACAAAACCAAATTGTTACATTCAGGTAACAATGGAAAACGCCTTGACCTTCTTGAAATTCTCGAAATAAGTTCCGCCCATAATAGTCAATTACCCCTTGTAAACGAACAAATTGATTTTCAGGTATCACCTTTGCTTTTGTCTGTTTTATAAATTACGGTGCAATACTCTCCTGTAGTCAGTCTTGATAATGAGTTCATAACTCGAAACATGTCGACATTTCGTTACTGCTAAATAGTGTGTTTTTATTTTGAAGTTTATACTTTATTGTATATATATTTATATATTATATATATATATATATTTATATATATATATATATATATATATATATATATATATATATATATATATATATATATATATATATATATATATATATATATTTAAGGTGCAGTTTTCTTAGGTTTAGAGCACAGTTAACTTCAGGTATTCAGATTCTATTAATCAATCGACATATATTTCGGCGTATATAAGCCTTTTTCAAGATTATAACAATGGCTGGGACATTTACATTGTTTATCAGCAATCTATATTTCATCAATTCATTTGAAACAACGCTATACACTACATTGGGTCTGTCATTTTTAATTTGCTTTGTTTTGTTTTTTTTTCATTTTTAATTTGCTTTGTTTTGTTTTTTGAAAACAAAACAAAGCAAATTAAAAACACAATGTAGTGTATAGCGTTGTTTCAAATGAATTGATGAAATGTAGATTGCTGATAACAATGTAAATGTCCCAGCCATTGTTATAATCTTGAAAAAGGCTTATATACGCCGAAACATATGTCGATTGATTAATAGAATCTAAATACCTGAAGTTAACTGTGCTCTAAACCTAAGAAAACTGCACCTTAAATATACAAAATATAGCACAAGAAATTCTACCTATTATATATATTTATATATATATATATATATATATATATATATATATATATATATATATATATATATATATATATATATATATATATATATATATATATATATATATATATATATATATATATATATATATATATATATATATATATATATATATATATATATATATATACTTGCGAGTACTAATACAAAAATTTTGAAACAGTTTTCTTCACTTATTATAAATATTGTTTGGCGACCTTATGAAAATTCTAAATGTTATCACCTCTCGCTTGCACAAACATGGACAATATGTTCTGATGATAAATAAACAGACGCTAGGTCAAGAAGCTTATGTTCCGAAACACGATTAAAACAACGGATAATCAGGTTACTCGACTCCTTCCTTCCTCCGTCTGAGAAAATTCATTAACGTGAAGATTACATTTCTGTAATTGAGCCAAAGCAATCTGCGTGTAGGATCTCATAAACGTTATCAGTTTGTGAGTTGAGTCTTGAAGAAACTCGCTCAAGAGGAAACTGGAATAGTGAAGCCATCTTGTACCGTCAACCTATTTCCTTTCAGATAAATCCAGTTGCCAAATAATAATAAAAAAAAATTCTTAGAATTGCATGTGCTATAAGCTAGTCGTAACTTTCATAATTAATGATTTCAAAGTTTTTTTCCTCTCGAGGTTCGTTTACAATGAAGTTCAGTGTGATTTGGTTCAGTTATATATATATATATATATATATATATAAATATATATATATATATATATATATATATATATATATATATATATATATATATATATATATATATATATATATATATATATATATATTTATATATATAATATATATATATATATATATATATTATATATTATATATAAAATATAAATAATATATATATATATATATATTAATATATATATATATATATATATATATATTATATATATATATATATATATATATATATATTATATTATATATATATATATTATATATATATTATATATATTATATATATATATACTATATATATTATATATATATATATATATATAAATATAAATATATATATATTATATATATATATATATATATATATAATATAAATATATATATATTTATATATATATATATATATATATATATATATATAAATGAACCAAATCACACTGAACTTCATTGTAAACGAACCATGAGAGGAAAAAACATTGAAAGCATTGATTATGGAAGTTGAGACTAGTTACATCTAGTAAATAACTTGCAAAAACTATGAATACTCAAAGTGCAATGCTGTTAAGGGCAGCTCAATGCTGCCGATGTACATTTTCTAAATAACTTGTAAAAATAGTGAATACGCAAAGCACAATGCTATTGAGCAACAGATTATTCAGGCACATGTGACATGGGAAAGATAAGACACATGGGAATGACACACACATGGGAATGATCATATACTTGGGAATGATAAGACACTTGGAAATGATCACACACACATGGGAATGATAATACCCATGGAAATGATCATACACATGGAAATAATCACACACATGAAAATGATCATATACTTGGGAATGATCAGACACTTGGGAATGATCAGACACATGCAAATGATCAAACATATTGCAAAGATACATGGAATTGATCAGATATATGAATTTTATCAGACACAGTGATTAATCAGATGATATGAGATTTGAGCTTGTCAATATTATTTTAGTATTGAGTCCTCAATAAGCTTTTCAAGTGTTTTAGATTCTAATGACGACTATAATACAAGATCTGATTAAACATGGAAAGATTTTTCTTAATTCAAGATCTAGGATCTTCTACGAGGAGCCACAGATTCAAATCTTATCCGTACGTGACTAAATACAGATGTGGCTTCTGTTCCCTTTACTCCTAGCGAATAATAATTCCACTTTATAGTTCCGACTACCTCGTAATTCCTTCTACCCAGTTACAATCGTAGAAACACACACACATTACAATTGCAAACTCTGATAAATGCATAATAGTTGAAATTTATGGCACTTTAGGCGATAGTTTACCTTTATGATGATTAAGTTTCCGGAGACACCGGCGTTTACCTTCAGGTTTGGCTGGATGTACAGAAATAATTCTCCAATTACGCCCGATATTACGAGATTCCTAACTGATGATGATGATTAATGTTTAAAGGAAACTCCATATTGTGTATTATTGAAATTAAACATAAATGGATTTTGGTCGGAGTGATCATTATATTATAGTATATATATATATATATATATATATATATATATATATATATATATATATATATATAATAGTTATTTATGGTCAAAGTGCGTTAGATAGATCTTAACGCCCGATAGGCGTTAGGATCTAGTAACGCACGTGGTGCATACAAGATTTTATTTTTCACGAAAACATTATTTTATTATAATGAAAAATAGATTTTTAAATCGGTTCATTGATCCTATACTTTCCATTTTCCTTCTCATAGTAGGCATGTCATTTGTTGATATTTTGTTTACGTTTGTGAATATTTTTGTCATCATATATTATAGTGAATGTCATTGCTACTTTCTTTGTGTAGTAGGGTCCCATTCACGTTGAGATCGGTATCGATACATGTTTCAAGTATCAGTATCTTGATACAAATCTCACAGTGTATTTGTCTGTCTCGGTATCGCTGTATCGGTATCAGATGGTATCGTCGTCTGTATCACTGTACTGAAACTCCGATACCGAACGCATGCAACTGATACTTGTTGCAACGTGTATGTTGACGAATATGTATCGCGCTACCAAAATATAAAGACAGTGTTGTTTCCAACATGGAAGATCAGGAGTTTTGGGAGGAATTTTTAAGTTTGTAGAAATTATATCCGTGTTTATGGAACTCTTAATTCGGCACTCACTGAATCTCTCATAGCAGTATTTTTTTTCAATTCTTGGTGTTACTATATTCAATAACTTATTAAATAACATGTCTTTCATTCGTAAATAGTTTTTGAAATCATTTGGTTCGTCGACCTTTAATTCTTGTAGTAAATTAACCACTGTATATTTGTTTCTCTCGCGTAACCATTTCTTTGCCCATATTCTTTTTTTTCTTCTGTAAAACGTCTGATGAACTGCCACTGCTACAAGCGTAGCTATGGCAGGTGACACCATTTTTGTGTCAATAACTGAACCAGTGACTGCACTGATGTTTCACGAGTTCATCTAAACGTGTAGGTGCAGTTGAAACATGGATACAAATCTCAGATACATGTATCGCCACCTTTTATAGCAACCGTATCTAAGGTAAAATCATCAAATTATATACTATATATAAATATATATATATATATATATATATATATATATATATATATATATATATATATATATATATATATATATTTATTAGTTATTTATGTACCCATAAGTGCGTGTTAATATAGATCTTTATGCCCTGAGGGAAATATTTTCGGCCCCGAGGCCTCTGGCCGAGGCATGGAATGTTTGCCGCGATGGGGCATAAGATCTAGTAACGCACGCGCGTGCATACAAGATTTTATTTTTCACGAAAAATTATTTATATATGATGAAAAAGCGATTTTTAAAATCGTTTTCATTGCTCCTGTACATCATTTTCCTTCTCATAGTAGGCATGTCATTTGTTGATAGTTTGACGTTTGTGAATATTTTTGTCATCAAATTTAGTGAATAATGTCATTCCTGCTTCTTTGTGTAGTCTTATAGAATAATGGAAATGATAAATGAATTTACGCCAAGAATATCGTAGAAATGGCAGAAAAGCTGCCGAGATAATTCATTGCCGGAGAAATCCAGTGTCTTAATACGCACAAAAGGATGTATGAAGTATTTATCAATGAAATTTGCCATCATTTCTCCCTATGTACAATAAAGCGGCGTTTTTTAATTCCATTTATGCCCAAATGCGGGGCATAATGGTCCTAGGGCATAATGAGTGTGTTTATAGCAACCGTATCCAAGGTGACAATAAACGAGTATAATATATACAACGTGAAAAATAAATATATATATAGTATATATTATAATATATCTATATATATATATATACTTATATAATACTATACTATATTGACATGCAGGAGTAACATATAATATTCATTTAAAAATTAACACTGAAGTCCTCTCAGAATCTTCAAATAACTACGACTGTTCAACATTTCAATCAATTACATTTAATGTATATTACATATTAGAGAGAGGTGGCTTCGTAGTTAAGGTGGTCAGGGTGCGTTGGGGCTAGCTGAACAGGAAGGTCGTCGGATGGAGTCCCGGCACGGAAACCAAACGAATTTATGTGCGGAGCCACCTCATCGGAAGGCATAGGCAAACCACTGAGAAGTATTTCTGCCCTAGGTAAAACCTCTCTGTAAAGACGTTCGGAACCGTCGTAAAACTGTAGGTCCCTTCTATTCGTGTATCACTGTATCACGCACAGCACGAATAGTTGTAGAGAGGTCGCCTACGCCCGAAACCGGGTACGGCACCGGAAGAAGAAGAGATATATTGAGAAATTTTCACAAGAATAGAATATAATTATAGGTCTAAAAACACTGCCGTTGGCATGTGTTTCCGACTTTTTCAGTCCTTATCTGAAGATAGTAGCCAAGTCTAAGATGGCAACATATGAATGTCGAAAAAAAATTACATCTTTCGAATTTTTTATCGTGAACGTAAATACACCGTTCTGATGACCAAAAAGTCTAAAACACGTGTCAACGGCAGCTCCAGTTTGTAGACCGATCATTGGGGTTTTTTATTCAATATATATATATATATATATATATATATATATATATATATATATATATATATATATATATATATATATATATATATATACTTGATTGTGTATAATATGATCTGTATCATTGCACGAGCACCATTTGAGGTTTTCACAGCTATTAATCATTCTGATCAATAATATTTTCAATATCCATATTTTTTCAAATACTCATTCAATCGAGAACATTTGAATCCATATAAATATCATTTGAAAATATAACAGTTTTTGCGTGTGTAGAAATGAACCGTATTGAAATTCACTCAAGTGCTATTTTTTCAACTTTCTGTACGTAGGTACTCGTGAAAATGAAAATATTTTTCATATAACCAGCCAATTCACCTCTGAAATATTCGTTTCAAGTTCTTAACTCAATTTAGGATAGGAGTGTTAAAACAAAATTCAATATGCACAATACTTATTTCATGAAATATCTTTCAAAGAGAAGAAATAATATGAAAAAGAACATTTCAATCATTTGTCGAATTTGAAGGTTTCAGAAAACATATTATATATTTATTTAATTGATTTATTCATTTCAATGTTCATATAATGTCAATTATTATATTATTTACACATGTATCAAATTGATAAAACAACTAATTTATTATTGATAGAGTTATTATATTTTTGATATATTCAAATATATTAGCATTAGTGCAATTGAACAAGATTTTTATTTTATTAATATCCATCAGCACAAAAAGTGAAAAAGTCTGTTTTTTCCTCAAGAGTATTTTACTGTTTTATTTGAAATTTATCATAAGTGAATTCCATCGGACCCTGTTTATTGTAGTAGAAGAGTATTTCGTGTCCATTGAATTTTATGACACATTAAGCCTTTATAATAATGCCGAAATCACTGATATATAATAATAGTATATATATTATATATATATGCGATATATATATATATATATGTAATATATTATATATATATATATATATATATATATATATATTTTTTTTTTTTTTTTCACTGTGGAAAGCTGTTTAATGGTTGAGCTGTCATGTGCGTTCACTAGCATTCGTGAGGGTTCGTATCCCGCAGTCGCTATGAGAGTTTTTCTAAAGGGTATCATCATGGCGTAGGTGATTCACTGCATGCAAAGTTAAAAAGGCGAATACTGGGCTAGTAGTTATCCTCTAAACCCCAATTCACTCCATCTCTTTTATGAATATTTCGGTCTGGTTCATCCTTGTACATACACGTGTATCCTATGATCTGGCAGAAGGAGTTCCTCGATATAACTCAAGCATATAATAATATTTTTCCTTTACTAACAAACTTATGAAGTATCATGTAGCATCAATAATATTTATAGAAGGAGCCTTCTATTTTCAAATATTGCATGCCTAATCTGTAGAAATCGATGCGAATATCTCAGTCGAAGTTCTTGGTGTGTGGCTTTTTCGAGAACAACTCCCGGCGCTGTCTATATACAGATAATTTTCATTTATTGCCGTGAGATCGCTATTGATTTTCATCAATGGAACCATATGATGGAATTTTCAGGAAAAATAGAGAACGGTTTCACTTCTTAATGTTATAATGTTATATATAATTAAGGATTATTTCTGACAAAAAGAAAGATGAACTATTAGATTTATAGAACATTCGACTGAATATTATTTGTAATTTTCGCACTAGTTATACTACCGAAAGTTTCTCTTTTTTCCAAAAAGTAAATCAATAAATGATTACATAAATCAAATTTGGAATAAATATAAAAAAACCCAATAAGAAATCTTGTAAATTGTTATTTCCGCTATTGACGATTTACACATCAGAAGCGCTCAATAAATGGCAAGAAAAGAAAAAAATCCGTTTCAACCAAACCATAGTCAACTATGATTTTCATCTGAAAAAATACTGAAACTTTAGGCCATAACTCAAAGTTTCAATTTTTTCTCAAATTGTCTCGATACCACTCGATTATACAGGAAAAAGTTCCTTGAGAAAGTGAAAATTATTATCTCGTTACTTAAGAACTTTTGTTTAAAACTCGAAAACAAAAGAAGATAGCAATTATTTGTTTTCGCCAGTGTATTAGTACAGAACACCTTATCAAACTTTATTTGAGGGCGCTTGCGCTATGCTAAGTGTCAACTTCAAATTCAAACTTCCCGCTGGTTTTATTCGTGTTTTGTTTTCGAACTTACGAAGTGACCATTGTCATTTCGTATGCCATTTCATATTATATATAACAAATTACGTCTGTACCATTCTCATGTCTATATTTTGAACGAACTATAGTACTACAGATTCCAGCAAAAAGTAAAAAGAGCTTTATTACCTAATTCAGCTTTGGCATGTCATCGTCCCTAATATAATGTATTCAATTCATTTTTATATAGTCGATTTAATAAAACGGCTATTGCTGATACTTTACCTTTTGATCATTTACTTTTCGTTTCTCTGCATTTAAATTTTATACTGCGTTTTTTTCATGTTAACGCAAGAGGTTTCAAGTTTGTGGGTCTAGTGTGATCGATTTTATACAAATGTCAATGTACCTATATGCATCTACTAATGTCATTCTATTGTTTATCATTGCAATTTTGGAACAATGCTTTGTCAAAGATAATTTTATTTCTTCAGAAAATAAAGACATATTGATTGATATTTGTCCGTCAACTGCGACCCATGATAATCTATTGTGGCTGAGATCGCAACAATCAGTGAAGCAAATGTACCAATTAATGCATTTTTTGTGTAAATTTACAAAGTTATAGTTCAACTAGAAGAAAACCCAGAATATATTTTCCAATTGAATCGATAAACTGAAAAACATGTTGAAACTAGGTGCGCCTAACAACTACAATAATTTCATTTCCTTCAAATTTGCCGCCGAAAAGTGAAAGATGTAACACTTAGCAGAAAAGGAAGGTTACGAAAATTCGCCACTTGAAGATCAAAGTGCCGCCTTTTACTTACGCTTCTGTGTAGATAAGGTGTTCTGTGGTATTAGTCTCGAGAAAAGAGGTCAATGCTACCTTTATCTTTTGTATCTCCTATAGTTACCGACTCACCTTATACAAACATCGAAATTTGCCAAAATGTACATTAAGATCTCGTAAATACCCAATATCGCCTCATTGAATATTAACTTGTAACAATTTCAGGAAAGTAATTCCTTAATCGAACATCCAGCAACCACTTGATATGTTTTATTTATTCCCGATCATTTGTTAGAAATACTTTATCGAACGAGTCACGCGAGATGCAACTTCAAATCTATCGTAGCCATCCGGAAAGTTCGGAAATAGTTCGAAAGAAAAGGGCCCGCAGTTGTCATTCTCTCGCCGGAAACAAGTTTGAAGAGACTTGTCGGAAGGAAGTAAACATTCCAGTAGGGTCCGACAAATTTGGAATAATGCCATGCAAGTTTATCGGAAAAAGTGACATATCACCATACTCGAGAAACAGGAATTGGGTCGATTTTTTGCGGTCGTTACCGAGACTGACGAACGTGCTGAGTTGCCAAACGGGAAGAAACGATGAAGCTTTCGATTTCAGCTCAAGAGGCGTATGATATAAGTTGTATGGACTAGGGTCAATCGAAAATTTACTTAGATAATGTGTGAAATTGCCAAACACAGGCTTTACACGAAATGAATTAGATTATGCAGGAATTGATCAATTAGTTTTGTATCGAAAAATCTCAGGGTTATTCACGTTATTCGACACGAAGTGTTATAGTTAAAGTATTTGATTTTATGAAAGTTATTTCTCTAGGATGGACCTAGCAGGACTACATTTTAAAAATATTTTCATGTTGTACAGGGTGTGCCAAAAACACGAAAAGAATCAAATTTGATATTTTGAATGGAATGACCTGTATATTACTTCATTTTTGGATTTTACGATAAAAACAAATGCCAGTTTCATTGAGGTTTAACTCATCTAAACCTAATGGTTTTTGAAATATCTCGTATTTAGTGAAAATGTAGTATCACTTTTAACGGTCCAACTCTCAACTGGTGTTTTCTTGTTTTTAATCAAATTGATGATAAGGCCTACTAACTGAAATAAATTTTATGTCGCACTTGTGAAATATTGACTGACTTAGACTTGGTGTGTAAAAATAAAGGTAAAATAATTGCAATCTTTAAACGACACTAACTTGTTTAACTTAAATGGGACACCCCGTATTTTATGTCACCAACAGATGTAAAATTTAATTGTCTATCGAATACCTGAATATATTCCAATCGATATTCACGCTTTCAAATAAAATGCACACTTTCATCTGGCAAACTGATTTTAAGAAATTTATCATTCATCAAGTAGCCTATGGCGTTTTGAGAAATCAGAATTGATTGAAGTTAACATCAAGATCATATTATTATTTATCTCTCAATATCTTAAATGTTATGTACTAGTACAAATTATGAAGGAAAAAAAAATTATGGATATGAAACAAGCAATATTTTATATCAAGCGTTCAAAAAGGCGACTATAACCCTCTAAACACAAACGTATCCTTTTTATAAAACCTTTAGCAACATCTAATAACATAGGCGGGATAACATTTAGAAAAGCTTCTCTGATACGCTGTTTCTATGGGCGACTTGGTAAATAAAAAATATTTTAAAATTAGTTTGCAAAATGAATATGCTCATTTTATGTAAAAACATGAAAGGTTATTCAGGTATTCTATAGACAATTAAATTCCACATCTGTTGATGACATAAAATACGGGGCGATCCATTTAAGTTGAACAAGTAAGTGCCGTTCAAAGATTGCAATAATTTTACCTTTATTTTTACAGACCAAGTATAAGTTAGTCAATATTTCACAAGTGCGGTATAATACACATCTCCAACAACACCAAACAATATGAAACAGCTTTTCAGAGAAGCTTTTCTAAATGTAAGCCCGCGTATGTTTTTAAATGTTGCTTAAGGTTTTATAAAAAGGATACTGTTGTTTTGAGTCTGATACTTTACCTGTATTTAAGAGTGAATTTGTAGATCACCATGCGATAAATAATAATAAATAGAGTCTGATGGTCGCCATTTTGAACACTTGATATAGAATATTGCTTGTTTCATATCCATAATTTTTTTTTCCTTCCTAATTTGAACTAGTACATAACATTTAAGACATTGAAAAACAAGCGCATATATTATGATCTTGATGTTTATTTCAATCAATTCTGATTTCTCAAAACGCCATAGGCGACTTGATAAATGATAAATTTCTTAAAATCAGTTTGCAAGATGAAAGTGTGCATTTTATTTGAGAACGTAAAGAGATATCGATTGCAATATATTCAGGTATTCGTTTAACAATTAAGTTTTCCATCTGTTGGTGACATAAAATACGGGGTTTCCCATTTAAGTAAAACAATTTAGTGATGATTGCAATTATTTTACCTTTATTTTTACACACCAAGTCTAAGTTAGTCAATATTTCACAATTGTGACATAAAGTTTGTTCCAGTTAGTAGGCCTTGTCATTAATTTGGTTAAAAACAAAAAAACACCAGTTGAGAGTTTGAGCGTTGAAACTGATACTACATTTTCACAAAATACGAGATATTCTGAAAACCATAAGGTTTAGGTGAATTAAACCTTAATGAAACTGGCATTTGTTTTCATCGTAAAATTCAAGAATAAAATAATATACAGGTATTCCATTTAAAAAATACCAACTTTGATACTTTTCGTGTTTTTGGCACACCCTGTACAACATGAAAATATTATTAAAATGTAGTCCTGCTAGGTCTCTATTCATCCTAAAGAAAAAACTTTTATAGAATCAAATACTTTAGCCATAATTCTTCGTGTCGAATAAACGCGAATGGAGCTGCGTGATATATGAGTAGCATATAGTTATATAGTATATATATTAGTATAATATATATAGTATATATAATATATATATATATTTACTTGCGAATTGTTATTGGCCTGTGATTTTATTTTTAAAGTCTGGCTTGATATCGTTATGTGATTAGGCAATTAACAGGCCCTGGGTTTGAATCTTAAGAAGAACTCGAAATTTATATTAATAAGTTGAACGTTTTTCATTACGGATATTGGTAATTGAAGATTTCTTTGACATTTCATTGATTCCGAAAATGTTTTTTTTGAAGAAGACCAAGGCTGCTTTGTCTTGGCTAATTATTTATTATAGTGGCTATTGCAGTCCTAATATTGAAGATTGCAAAAATAGTTTAATCATTAGATGGTAAGGGAAAACGCAAAGAAACGCTTCACCTACGTAATGTGTTTGGAAAATAAAAATAATCGGCGTACTATTTATTTTAGACAACAAAGAAATTAGTCATGGAGACATTTAAAGCATTTGTGGCAGGTAGAATTACTCGGTATAGTAGGTTTATATGGGAAAGCGAGCCCGTTGACAGACGTGTTTCGGACTTCTTTGGTCGTCATCAGAACGGCGTGAGCTAAAGTATGATGCGATTGAAAATTTGGAGCATTGAAAGTAAGTTTAATGAATAAATATCCTCTTGCTTTATGGGGAAGAAATCACTTATGTATAGATTAAAGCACAAAATAAGGTGATTTCTTCCATAACAGAGGATTTTTATTTCATTAAACTATTTTCGTGTGATCTGCCAAATTTTTCAATCCAAATACTTAGGCTACGCGCGTTCTGGATGAGGACCAAAGAGTGCGGCGAAACAGCGTTGTTCAGACGGCTGCTTCCATATAAACGGTAGCTATACCGGATAATGTCCTAGCTAGCGCACAATCTTTAATGTTTTCCCATGACTAATTTCTTTGTTTGTTAAATAAATATGCTAGCGCTATTATTGTTTATTTTGCAAACATTACCGTAGGTGAGACGGTTTCTTTGCGTTTCCCTTAGGCCATCTATATCGATAACTATTTTTGGAATGTATAATATGTAGAGCTGCAATAGCATATAATAAAGTAAATTTAAGGGCAACGAACAAAGCCAAGCCTTTGTCTTTTCAAAAAAAATTTTTCGAATTCAATAAAATGTTCAAAAGACATTTTCAATTACCAATATTCGTAATGAAACGTCAACTTGATCTAAATTAAATCGAGTTTTTTAAGCTTCAACGCAGCCCTGTTATTGCTAATGAATTATCAAGAGATTATAGTATAATCATATTATACGTATATACTATAGTATTATATCTGATATATATATACTATTATATATAGATATATATATACTATATAATATATATATATATAGTAATAGTTTATAATAATATATATATAGATTTATATATATCTATATATATATATATATATATATATATATATATACATGGTGGCCCACCATATTCGCCTCGGTATTTATATGAGAAATGAAGAGAGTGGGAATTTTTTTTTAGCACAGTCATATGTGGGTCCATGAGCATATTCCAAAATTATTTTGAAATATACAGGCTGACCCAAAGAAAGATACATATCAAAGTTATATTTTTTCTTATGGAACACCCTATATTTTTTCATATTTTTGAATACTATAGACCAAATAATGGTAAGTTACTATTACATTTTCTATACCTAAAACTAACCGTTTCTGAGAAATTTTGAGAAATTAAAAAATACGGGCCATAATTCAAAAATTGTTTACACCCTGTGAAATTTAACGAGCTGCTTGTGTCTGAATTTACTGCTTAGCTGAAAGGTTCAAGTTAACTACCACATAAAAGTTTCATTTCAATATTGTACAGAGTGTTGAAAAAAATTGGATCAAAACTTCTTAAAGTTAAATGAAACAGCCTGTATTTAATGGCATATCAGGGTTCCCTATACCTATCTCTCATGATTTTTACGCAAAAGTCGGTTTTATATTCTACTTATAAGTAATTTCTTTATTTTAAAACTGGAACATCCTGTATTGTAATGAAAAGCTGAAAACATTTTTGAACTAATTTTATTGAAAAAGTAAGAAAGGTTAATGGTAAAAGAATTACTATTTTAATAAATGCTCAAAGAGGTGCCCATTATTCTCGATGCACATACAAGTGATGTACACAACAAAAATCTAAAAACAAGAATAGTCACTACATTTGTATTTTGCGGAGATGTATATTTTGTGTGCAAATAAATAAATAAATAGATAAAAATATATATGTATATATATATATATATATATATATATATATATATATATTTATATATATATATATATATATATATATATATATATATATATATATATATATATATATATATATATATATATATATATATATATATATTTATATATATATATATATATATATATATATATATATATATATATATATATATATATATATATATATATATATATATATATATATATATATATATATATATATATATATATATATATATAAATATATATAAAATTGGTGAATACTGAACATAGAAATATCCAATCAATATAAGTACAAGATAACTCTCAATTATGATGAAGCTACTTATAGACTGTTACAGTCACAGGTTGTTATCCATTGTTCATTTACAAAAATTGATAATCGAAGAACTGAAGCATTCAAACATTCAACTGAGAAACAATTACATAGGAATATATCTTTTGGAATCATGGATTTGGGTATCTTCAATTTGGCGCATCTCGAATGCAGGCACACACCGGCAACGTTGGAGCGGATTAAATAGAAGGATGGGACCGAGGGATAGTCAAGGGAGTTTCTTGAAGATAGCTTTTTTGTCGGTACGCGAACCGACACTGTCGCATTATGTCTCGAACTGCCAATCTTTCTTGCCCTTACTTTCAAAGTTCGACAGTTTCGAATTTTGTCTTTTCGGGAAATGCGAATTGAAATGGATAACATGTCGGATATCGGATATCCCAAAACGTATCCAGCCCATTTAAATGGAATGTTGTTTTGAACTCTGTCCATGGTTCCTTAAGGAACCACGGCTGAAAACTTTCATTGAATGACAATTGTGTGGGGCATTATCGAATGCATTTCAAGGAAAATAATTTCATTTTGGAGGATATATGGAATAATTTTATTTATCTACTTTCAAACACAAACTTAATCTGGCAGATAAATTGTCATAATCAGGATATGGTTATGAACATTTTTACATGATTTATACAGCTAAAGTGCGAAACATTGTAAGAAGGAAACCATTTGATATAGAAAATACTTATACAAAAAATAACTGTAGAGAATTTTTGTACTCCCCAAGGGATAGTTATTAGCGGGTCAGTTGACCAATGCGAGTTTTACACTATACTGTTTCTACAAATGTTATAATCATAAAATGGGATTAGTAATATTTTTCTTTTCAAGCTGTCAATAAATGTCAATCTGACGTTCCACACAAAAAAAACAGGCGGCGCCGGTCAACGCCACCTTTGTAAAAATATACCCGTGCACATTGAGAATTTTGTAGTTGAATCACTATGGTGATTAAAGCACAATGAAAATGTGTATAACACAATGGACTTTGTTCCGAAATTACTATTGAATATACAATAAAGTTTTTTATTGACATTCGTAGAAAAACAATATTTCATTACATCGTCAACTTGATTTTAGCGAACTGAAATAAGCACGGAAATGAAACAAATAGGTTTTGTAAAAGTGACAGTTATCCCTTTCCTATCAGTTTTTGCTTTTTACACACGAGATGAACCGACAATTCGAATGGAACGGAGACGGAAATGGGAACTGAAATGATAGTGTAAAAATCTTGAGGGCACAAATATCCACTTTTCTGTGGCTGTCACCCCAAATAAATGAGTATTCCTCAACTGGTTTGCTCTCTATAGTTGATATTTCATTTAAATCTCTATCGTAATAAACAAATTCATTTCACTTATTATTGAATTGTGGTTCATGAAAATCACAAAGAGTTTCATGAGGTTCTTGCATGACTTCTTATAGAAGTTGTTTTTATTCCTGTTCTTCTTCAAAAATTGAATCTGATGAAGTTAAATTAACGCTGAAAAAGTGTATTTTTTCGAAGAAAGGACGGTACTGAAAACTGCACACACTGCTGGAACAAAAGTTCGTCCTTGTTGTTGTGAGTGAATGGAAAGGTTTCCATTTCCCTTTGAGAAATTTGATTACGGTTCAATATGTCGCGAGAACCAATCATATATTCCACCCCAAATGCTTGAACAAAAGGGAGATTTACGCGACGTATGACAATGGTTTACGTTACTGAATAAATATATGTGTCAGTTTGTTCGTTTTCCATTTTCTCGTCGATAATTGAATTTCCAATTTTTCCAACGGAACTGCGACGACATCATACTTCAACTGTCGTATTTGTGTAACAGATTTGATTGTGATATTTCTATCCGTATTGAATACGCATATTTGCAACTTTTGTCTGACTCTTCGAAATTGATTAGGATTTGTTTTATTGAGAACCTCGAGATGATTTTGTTTTCTTATTTCACAGTTCGGTTTTCCAATGTTTATATCGAATGCGATATGAGCGGAAAAATCATATAATATTTCCAAATATTTTGCATCTACTAGTTTTGAAATTATAATTTATAGCTAGAAAGTAGGATCAATACATGAAATGAACCCAATAGTTCTCATTTGAACTCAGTTACTAATTTATATTATTACTGAATGAATGAAAATTGGCTTCGTGCCAACTTTGAAGCCTAAACCTGATCACTTTTCAATCATTTGACTCTGAAGAGTAGGCAGATTGAGACTTTTGAATTGATCGGAAGCAATTCAGTTAACAATGTACTGTGCAGATTGAGGTTATGCAATTGGATTGTTTCCGATTTTTCATAATTCCTATTCGGGCAGTAGAGTAGGTAGTTTGAAGCCACGTCCTAAACCAACTCAAACACTCAAAATATATAGGTAGGTTGTTTTATGCTCTAATCAATTTCGAAATGCTGCTTTATTTCACAGACCCTTCAACAAAGTTTTACCAAGTAGTTATTCGGCTTCTCTAATGCTCCACAATTTCTACTGGAGTAGTATGATAATAGATGACCTCATTGGAAAATATCCGAATTCTGACGATTTTCGAATGTTACTGTTAAAAACTCAAGTACAGACACACTGAAACGTGCGGTGCTGCATCGTGCACAACCACATTGCATTTCTTCTTGAATATATTGGTACATTCTCCATAAACATAGGTAGTGTTTGTTTTAAGACATTGCAGTGTATATGTATGTGATACGCCAAATCCTTTATTTTGACCATATTCATAATTCTGAATATATATATATATATATATATATATATATATATATATATATATATATATATATTTATATATATATATATATATATATATATATTATATATATATATATATCAGTGGCGGATCGTGAGGTTTTTGTTTGAGGAGGCTACAAGAGGTGTTAAAAAATACACCATAGGCGAAAATTTTTAGGATTTCAAGGTCAACCGCCTTATAACTTAAAGAAAATCAAAGTAAAACAAGCACCCTAAGCTATTAATTTGTTTTCACTTTCGAGTGTCTACCTTGAGACCTACAACTCCTATTTACAATATTCACAAAAACTCAATTCTCAGCCAATTAATCAATTCATCTATTCATCAAATTTTTTTTTTTTTCACAAAATAGGTACCTACCTACCTACTTAACGAATTTGTTAACAGCTGCTGAGAGCAAATAAAAAGTTATTATATATTTTTGAAGATTAGCGGGATTCTGCGATCTTTAACGTTAGCAAAATGATCTATAATATCCTCATCAAATTTTTTGTCTTTCGCCAAAAGTTTTACCAATTCTTTTTCAATAGACAACAAACTAATATTTTTCAAACTATCCTGGCTTATTGAATTTCGTAAATAAGTTTTAATTCTCTTAAGAGTGGAAAACGAGCGCTCTACGGAAGCCGATGTCACCGGGATAGAAACAATTAGACATAAGAGTTTATAAACTTGGGGTAAATCTTGATTCAAATCATTATCAAAAAGGTATTTAATAGTCCTCACATGATTATCTTATTTATCAAAAAAAGTGTATTTTTGACATAAATTTTCCAAAAGGTTATCTGGAAAATTAGCCGAAAATCCGGTTGACGAAGAAATGCAGTTCTTTCAAATCAGAGAACCTTATTTCTATTTGACCCCTAATAGTATCCAAAATTTCATAAAATATTTGCTTATAGTGAAGTTCCATATCTGCGTAACTGAATTTCTTTCTTTTTGGGCTAAATTCAGTTGTATCATCAGTAGTTTGAAATACAGAAAATAGTTTTTTAAAATAAACTTCTGCACGAAATTCTGAAATTTTTTTCAAAAGAAACTTGAGCCGATTTCGTGAGTAAATTACATCTGAAAACTTGTGCTGTAAGATTTGAAAAACTTTTTCTGTTTGTTCAAAAATTAATTTAAAGATGTTTAAAAAATATATTAATTCCTTATCTTGTAAGTAAGATATTAATCCGCGTGCTGTATTTAAAGTTACTTTATCGGTGAAAATTTCCTCACTTTCAAATAGGTATAGAATTAAATCCTCAAATCCTAAGCGGCCCCAAACAGAGACATTTTCACTAGTAAAAAGTAAACACTGCCAACAAAATAATTTATTTTTTACCTGTGATCCGGTTAGGCAAGGATGTCTCTCATAATTCCTTGTATTAAAACTGCGGTTTTGTTGTCTGTTACGCTGCATCAAATTGTTTAATTCAAGGGTAGGTCGCAATGTTTTTATCAAAACTTTATCCTCCTAACTTAGTGCACTAAAGATATGGGATAACAAATATTCCAAGTCACCATTGAAAATTTTGAAATTAACTTCAGTAACCAAACTTATTTTAAAACAATACGCGAGCAATATAAGTAAACACGCTGCTGTTTTCGTCGGCCATTAGACACTACGATTCAATTAATGCTATTCTATAGTTGTGATTGGTCGACATTGTATGAGACTGGGCTCTATCGGTGTTGCCATTTACATGTGTTTTGCTCTTCTATTGAAATGAAGTATTCATTCGGAGTATTTGCACCGTTGTTTGCTTTTCTGTGGCAGGCATAATGAACGTTGAGAATATACCTTTCCATGCCTCCGCAGCGTTGCCACAAATCTTGAAATGAATGAAATGCAGTAAATGTAAATACCTTCTATCTTGATTAATAAATTATATTATATAATGTAGGTTGAAAGGAAGGTAGGTTCATAAAATAATATGATTTTGATTAATATGAATATGCTGACTATTCAATATAATATATTAGTGATACACGGAATATTATTGCGGAGGCTTTAGCCTCCTTAGCCTCCTTTGACTAGCCGCCCCTGATATATATATATATATATATATATATATATATATATATATATATATATATATAAATATATATATATAAAAATATATATATATATATATATATATATATATATATATATATATATATATATATATATATATATATATATATATATATATATATATATATATTCATATTTATATATATATATATATATATATATATATATATATATATATATATATATATATATATATATATATGTATGAACGTTGCAAAATTCAGTTGAAAAATTGGTGACTAACCAAATTAAACCTCCAACGCAGCTAGTTTCATAGACTTGACGATATGGAATTTCCTTCATCCTTCAGAGGAGAAGGTTAGAAAATTCGACACCCGTTTAATACACTATGGAAACCTCAGACAGTCTACGTGGGCTACGACATCAAGTAATCATAATCACCGCATAGTTTCTAAGAAAAGTGTTCTTAGCATTTGAACAAAATACAACTCCATCCTTCGGAACCGATAGGTATCTTACTTCAGAACAAACGGAAATGCCGAGAACTCATTTCACAACCACCATATATGCGTTAATTGTAATATAAGTTCTACAACGTGTTACATCGTTCGATGTTCTATCACGTATGTAGGCAACGCTGGTAGCAATACTTAGATTTTTTCCATTGTTTTTCATGTGAAGTGATTGACGTGTCCGTTAGACCTGAACTGAGATATAACTACTGGTTTCCAAAGGATAGCGCTGAGATTTCTGGGCATGTCATAATTGCTCATCTCAGAAACAATGAGGTGGTAATGAGGATTTGATGTCGTTACCCACTCTGTGGATGGATGGGAAAATACTGCTTTGTGTACTATTCTTTATGTAAATGTATATATATATATATATATATACATATAAATATATATATATATATATATATATATATATATATATATTAATATATATATATATATGTATATATATATATATATATATACATATAAATATATATATATATATGTATATATATATATATATATACATATAAATATATATATATATATATATATATATATATATATATACGATAATGAAACATATTTAAAAAAAAAACGAGTGGGTATCCCACGAAGTATCTTGGGACACCCAGTTGGTTCGAAATTCCTTTCGCTATATATTATGTACTAAATAACACGCATAATGAAAGAAACAATATCTTGTGGGAGTAATTAAATGAGAAATAGAGGTTTGAATACTCAAACGCGCTCGGATTGCTGGACAAATGCGAATACAGCTGGCACGCGCGCCTAGGAAAACACTTTTTGCCTAGCTCTCCATATTAAGTATTTGGAGTGTAACGTTTGATAAGGAACTTTATTCCGAAAGAATATAAAAGATTATTTTCTACCTGAATGAATTACTAACTTTCAGCTATAAAAGCCAAGAAGTAATAAAAACGCTGAATATTGCCTCTAATTAAATCAATCATTTATAAGAAAACAATTGATTCGAATGAAAATGGATACTCGACCTGAGTCGCCATTTCGAATGGAATAACGAGTTCGTCGTTCGAGAGTCTGAAAACGTTGTTGATTTAAGTCATTTAAATTCACGTCAACGTAAATATCATTTCGCGACATTCCGTAGGAGATTAAAAGTTGGCAGTCTAGAACGCAAACAGCCTTTACGGTACGTTTTACGAACCCTCACCCCCATAAATACCGATGTTAATGAAGCACAGTGAATTTGCTTTAATTAAAACGTGACTGTGACATGCAACCCATTCTAACTTATTGTCAGGGGACAGACCGTGCTTGAGGTTAAAAAAAGACGTTCCGTTTATTTAGATGGACACTGTTCAGTTAGCCGTTGGCGAATGGGGGTGGAGATATATTAAGAGTTACAAGTGTAAACGGAGATTTAAATTTTGGTAGCGTCCTTATATAATCCTGGATATAAACGTGGAAAGTATAAATGAGACGACAAAAACCTTGGAAAACGAAAAACTATTTAATTCAAATTATTTTCAAGAGGCACATGTCAAATATGTCAACTAGTATATCATATACTAGTTCTTCAATAGTTAATTCGATTCGATACTAATGAACAAGGAATTCAGTAAGGAGCATTGCCAACTTTCAAACAACAACACATGACTTGAAAGAGAAATGGTATAAATTCATAATTTGACCTAATGTGGAAAGTGTTATTTCGGAAAGGGAATTGAAATTCTTGATACAATCCATCACGTCATCATCAGAAGAAAGAAATAAAATGGTCCTTAATTAGAACCTTGCGGTATACCCTATGCACATGTGGATTTGAATGAGCAGTGAGCAATTTTAAACGCGATTTATATTTCAGTTTCCCTAATAAATGATATACTCTATGATCTAAGAAGATTCCCCTTGGCCACAGTAGGAACAATGAAAAATCGCGTAGACACTACAACAATACGAAAGAAATCGAATGGGGAAGGCCACGGTATTGCAACATTAATTCCAGTCGAGTACTTCGATACCCAGCTCATAGATTTTCCCGTCGAAAAAGGAAATCGGCCCGATGTCCGGCCTAATTTCCTGGAGCGTAAAAGATTGACGTCGTTTGCCGAAATCAACTCGCTTTAAACGTGGTGAGATTATTAACCGAAATAGTATCACTCAGAGAATTTCATTCACAATAATTGCTGATAGGGAGTTTCTTATCTATTAATGATCTTCGAATTTTATTTCGGTAAAAAGCATACTCAAAAGATTTCGTTCGAGAGAACACGGTTCTGTATGAGTTTGCAAAAGAATGAAGAGTTCAGTATATTCATTTTTCAAGTATGGATAATGGTAAGTTTTGTAGGAAGTCTGGAAAATACTATTTCTCTGAACGAGTAGATACAGAGTTCCAGGAGAAGCTGGAAGTGACTCCTGAAGGTAAACTGGTCCAAAAAAATCCGGAAGTGCTGCGTACACTATTTTCTGCTAACAGAGTGAAACATTGAATTCATAAATCGCGTTTTTGAATAATGTTTCCTTGTTGAACAAAAATTTTAATTCTTGTTTATATTTATAATTATTATATTGAAAATCGAATCATTGCTTATATTGGAGGGATTGAATTTCTTTGAAATACTTGGTTTACTTGAATGACTATTGCTGAAATCAGAACATCAAGATGAGGTTAATGTTGCCACGTGAAAGTTAAAACGAACACAACTTTTTTCTTACAATGGTGATATTTTGTTAAAATTCCCTTAAGCATTAGATATGTTTCATTGTCGGCGTTCCTAAAAAACTGGTTGATCTGCTCACTGTTGAAGATTTTTGATTCTATTGTTTTATAATCTGATGATAACATTCTTTTTAAGATCTTAGAGCATATAAAGCTCTACAGAGAAATTAAATTCCAATCAAAATACAACATGACCACTAAACTATTGAATTGCAAGATCTATGCTGAATCTGAACTACACTGCGAACGTGACAATGTTTATAGTTATCCTTCATCAAAAAATGGTATTTTACAGCATTGAGTATATGCACCATAGGTTTTAGGATAAAATAACTTTGTTTTTTGTGCCAGAGAAGCTGAAATTAATACCCTTTAAAAAAAATTTACATTTCTTCATATTCATCCATTTCGTGAACTAATCATACATGTTTTGCCACAAAACCGATTTTCCAGGTTATGATTGTGCTGTACTATGCAAATTTTCGAAAAGCAAAATGTCAAATATTTTAATGTCAATTTGGTAAGTCGTTATGATCAATTTATTCATCTAAAGAAAAGTTTTATGTTCGTCTGTATACATTTTTCATTTTTGATATTATTCTTAGGTTATTAAGTACGATGAATACAACGATGTATTTCTTCCATGCCTATTCCGGAAAATACGAACTCTCCAGAGAAGACCGGAAAAGAGCTACTTCCTTAAAGAAAAAACGTCCTGGAAATGGGTACTTTCCGGACGGTTGCCGAAAATAGTTATTTATGATATGCGTGTATCATGTTTAAAATAAGACGTGCCATATCGAGTGAATGGATATTTCAAGTGACTTTATTATATGAATAACATAATAAGGTATGAAAAGTTTTAATTAATAATTGAAAATAATACATTTTGCATCATTCCGAAGGTTTGTTACATTAATTATTGTCATAGTGTTCATATGATTGATTTTTGATGATATTTCAGTGGATATTTTTTGGTAGCTATGAAATGACTTTTGATAACACCTTTGTTGAATACATTCTGATGTTCATTGTCACATTATACTGGGATCAATGGACATAAACAATACATGATTTTTTTCATGAAAATAGACGATAATAACTAAACAATGTATTCACTCAGACAGCTCTTATGCCAATATCACCTGAAATATTCCACTCATTTTACGATAAGGAGAAAAAAGTTTTATAAAAGTTGCCATATGTTTTGGTTGACGCACAATATAGGCCAGTCAGTTTAGATAATCAATTGACAATAATTCCAAAAGTTTTCAAACTTTAATGTAGGGTCGGGAAAGAGATAAAAACAAACTATGGAATTTTGCAACCTTTTCCGTAGTCCCGAACATTTTTGAAATTGTAATAACAATGAATTTTGCCTTATGATTGTGAAAAAAATTCCAAAAGTTCTGCAAACTTGGAGTAGTATTAGATATATTATTTCATATAACGTAACAAATTTGCAACAAATTTGCAACCAATTTAAGGGTACGGAACATTTTTTTAATTCAAAATTAATGTTTTTCTTTGATGAACTGACCTCAAAAATTCCAAAAGTTCTGCAAACAGATGACAGATACTTCGAAAAAATATACCGAACACTTGTAAAAATTTGCAACCTTTTATGTTAACCGGAACATGTTTATTTATAATTTTTTTATTAATTCGTGGTCATTTTTTCGGGCAAGATGGTCTCGAAATAATTATAAAAGTTTTGAATTATTGTTGCAAATTTAGAGAACATATTTTCTGTTGCATTTGCAAATTTGCAACCTTGTACGCGGTCTGGAACTTTATGAAATTTGCAAAAATATTATTTTTGGATTTTTATATTTTTGCAAATTGCATAATGTTCCGGACCGCGCAAAAGGTTGGAAATTTGCAAATGCATCAGAAAAGATGTTAACTAAATTTGCAACCAAGTTTCAAAACTTTTGTGATTATTTCGAGACCATCTTGCCCGAAAAAATGATCACGAATTAAAAAAATTATAAATAAACATGTTCCGGTCGACGTAAAAGGTTACAAATTTCTACAACTGTTCGGTATATTTTTCCGAAGTATCTGTCCAGTTTGCAGAACATTTTTGGTCAGTTTATTAATTTTGAATAAAAAATGTTCCGCACCCTTGAATTGGTTGCAAATTTGATACGCGATATGAAATAATATATTCAATACTACTCCAAGTTTGCAGAACTTTTGGAATTTTTTTCACAAGCATAAGGCAAAATTCAATATTATTGCAATTTTAGTAATGTTCCGGACTTCGGAAAAGGTTGAAAAATGAGATTTGTTCCTTTCTCTATATAGCATTCATTTGACCGAAGTTCAAAAACTTTTGGAATTATTGTTAAATTTTCGATTTTCAATGTCTAAACTGACTGGCCTGATATTAATTCTTCTTGTTTACGTGCCGTCTCCTTTAAGAAGGTTGGCTATCATCATGGCGATTTTTATCTTCACGGAAAAAAAAAATTTAACAGTTCTCTTTGCTGGAGGTATTATTGCTGAAATAGCGGAACTGCTGTGAATTCAGCGAAAGTATTAGGTATATGCAACAAATCAGTTTGTCAAATCTTCAAGTCACATTTTGCTAGGGGGAATACTGCACCGATAGCAATTCAGCTGCTCGAATAGCAATAACATTCAACAGATTAGTTCTGCTAAAATCCAACAGATCATTCTGCTGACATAACGAATCTCAACTGCTAAAATAACTGAATAATGCAGATTTTATGGAACTAGTTCTGCTAACGTAACTAACTATAATAACGATTTGAATCTGTAATACTTGCAGGATGAGCTGCAGATTTCCTAGAAGTTCATTCTGCTCTTTCAACATTTTATGATGGTAAACATTGCAGACAATCATGCAGATTTAACAAAACAAATTGTACAGCGTGCAGAATATTCAGTCAAATTCTGAATTCTGTTACTACAACAACTATTCTGTAAATTGTACAGAACGAATCTGTTATTTTCACGGTCACGCTGCTATTATAGCGCATGGGCATATCAGTTCGCGTCTTTTCTCAACCTTAACTAATAACTCGGAGGCTGTATAAAAACATTCATGTTCGTTTTGAGTTGAGTGAGGACGTAACAATGGCCGATAAAGATACAGAAGATTTTCTCAAAGCTTGGGGTTTGACAAACTATGTATAGAGATTTTCAGAGGTAAGTTTCATAGTATACTATCGATATTTTCTGAAAATTTTAGTCTTCCGAATAAAATGTCGTGTCACAATGGATATTTTTTCCCAGGAGTCTACTGAGTCGGACAGTTTTTTATCCAATCTGAGGATTGAAGGCGAACAGCACCATTTCATCGATTTTAATGCTAACGAAGCAGTTGAGGGATCATCAAAAATATCTGCTTCTGATTCAAGATACTTATGTTGTGAGTGTAAAGTCAAACGAAGAAGAACTTGGGAATATTCTTGATAAAAGTTATGAAGGCAAAGCCTACTATAATAAATTTTTTTATTTTAGTTATGCTTGAGTAAGTAATCATAACTATTTTTTTTGTATCTATTCACTAAATTACGTTCCTGAAATCATGTACCTGTGATAATTGTGATAACTTTACATTAGTAGTTTAGAAAAGAATCATCTCTTAAGATGGATTACTTCAGATTATTTTATGTACCTATATAAACATATAAATATATTTTTTGATAATTTTCTTGATATGGAATATTTGTAAATATTTCTTGGAATTTCTTTAGCAATAAAATGCTCCATTAATTGAACAAATTATATATTAGCGAAAGTTTGACGCTTCTTTACGTATTGCAACTTCAGAAAAAATGGCCATTAATTTCTTAAACAGAACACCTAATGAAGCGTCAATCATTTTCTAACGCTTCTAGCGATAGTGCCTGTTATTGCTTGAAAATCAAGAAAAATGTCACATAGATATATATATATATATATATATATATATATATATATATATATATATATATATATATATATATATATATATACATAGGTATATATATGTAAAACCTACTCAGACATATCTGTAAAAGTTTGTATTGAAAACGTGTGCGATATTGGGATGTTATGTTTATTTTGTTACATTTTGATAAATCAATTATATTTTATACATTCACATACATACTTTTATTTCCTATTTTCCAAACATCGTACTTCGAGTAGTAAAGTATGATTTATAAATGAATTAAGGACAAGAAGATACAATAAATAGTTTAATTTCCTCAGTTTGAATATTTTAAATTAAGTCATAGATAAAATTTGTTTCAACTGGTAGAAAAATATCTGTGTTATTTGTTGGGTTATATCTATGTTATTGTCCTGGTAGAACAAAGTATATCATAGCTGCTAGATGCTCTGTAGCATTGGTTCATATTCCTGGTGATGACTTATTATGAATATCATCGAGATATATTTATTTCATTGCATTTCATATTGCTCTATTCACATTACTACATAAGCGTATATATATATATATATATATATATATATATATATATATATATATATATATATATATATATATATATATATATATATATATGTGTGTGTGTGTGTGTGTGTGTGTAGTAATTTGTATGAAGCAATATAAATACTATGAATGAAATATATCTTGTTGTATTAACGGTAATGTCCTGCATCAATGACAATAGATGCTGTGAATTTTACAAACCATCTTGTACAAAGAGCATGAAATTTGGTAGATTCAACAGACTTATATATTTTCATTTGCGAGACATTCTGCAGAATTAACAGAATACGAATACAATTAATCATATCAATCTGCTGGAATAGCAGACTAAACTCTCATCGAAGTGTTATTCCCAACAGGCCATACTGTTGTAACAGCAGCATGTTTGGTACATCCAATACTATTCAGTTTGTTAAAAGAACAGAATGAGACGATAAATTATGTAGTTAAAAATGTTGAAATTGCAATTCAAAGTTGCAACTTCAACAATTCGTGATTGCAATAGTAGTAGATCCCGTTTTTTAATTTCAACAAATTCTTGTTACTTTAACAAATTGAATTTAGCAGTAAGTGAATCGTTGATCTAACAGACTGCACTGCAGTCACTGTGGGAACAGAAATTTCTATTGTATTTGCAATTTTTTTGTTGAATTTAGCAGAAATTTCTTTCAGTGTTTGAAGTTGCGGATCTGAACAAATCAACAGAGCTACTGTTGTACCACTGCCTTAGGTTGTTCAACCAGGAGATGCGTCTTCTTCCTATACTTCTTTTACCCTGTATTTTTCCTTGTATAATAGTTTGCAACAGTGTATACCTCTCCCCTCTCATCACGTGGCCCAGATATTGCAATTTTCTGATTTTGATTGTGTTGATTATTTCTTTCTCCTTTCCCATTCTTCTCAATACCTCCTTGTTCGTTGTTCTGCTCACCCAGCTTATTCTGAGGATTCTTCGATATGCCCACATCTCGAATGCTTCCAGCCGGTCAGTGTCGCACTTCTTAAGCGTCCAGGCTTCCATTCCATATAATAGTACTGGAAATACGTAGCATTTAAGCATTCTGATTTTAAGATGTAGACTCAGATCTGTTCTGGTTAATGCATTCCTCATTTTATTAAACACTGTTCTAGCCTTTCCGATTCTTGATCTTATTTCCTGTGAATAATCATTATTGTCATTTACAATTGTTCCCAAGTACTTGTATTTGCAGACTTTCTCCACTGGCTCTCCTTTGATCCATAATGTTTCTCGCTGTTGTTGGTGTTTTGTGATTGTCATGAATTTAGTCTTTTTGGTGTTAAGTGTGAGCCCCCTTTCTTCGCTGATCCGTACTACTAGATCTATTAGCCTTTGCAGTTCTTCCAGGGTTTCTGCTATTAGTACTGTGTCATCCGCGTATCTGATGTTGTTTATAACCTTCCCATTAACTTTCACTCCCGTTGTTTTTTGATTTTCCAGTGCTTCTTGTACTATATCTTCTGAATACAAATTGAAGAGTAATGGTGAGAGCACGCATCCTTGTCTTACTCCACGTTTTATTTTTATCTCTTCTGAAAGTTCATTTTGCACAGAAACTTTGGCAGTCTGGTTAAATAGAGATATGTTATTATCCTGATATCATTTCTGTCAATGTTTTTATCTCTCATGAGTTTCATGAGATGATTATGGCGGACTTTGTCGAAAGCTTTGTTAAAATCGAGGAAGGCTACATATATTTACTGATTGACGTCCATGAGTCTTTGTGACAGCACATTAAAAGCAAACAACGCCTCTCTAGTACCCATTGCGTTTCTGAAACCAAATTGTGTTTCGCTAAGATCTTGCTCAATCCTTCTAAAAATTCTTCGAAGTATAATTTTAAGGAATATCTTATGGGTATGATTCATTAGGCTGATCGTCCGGTGATCCTTGCATTCCTTAGCGTTCGATTTTTTTGGCAGTGTAATAAATGTTGATTTGAGCCATTCTCTAGGGATGATTCCGGTGTTATATACAGTGTTGTACAGATCTACCAGTACTCCAATTTGATCTTCTGCAATTAATTTGATAATTTCTGTTGGTGTTTCATCAGGTCCTGGAGCTTTATTGTTTTTAGCTGTTTTAACTGCTCCATCTCCATCTGTTGTTTCCTGTTGTCTCTCATCTTCAAACAATTCTTCGATGTACTCTTTCCATCTTTCTAGTTTCCCTTTGGTGTCTGGAATTATCTTACCGTTTTTGTCTAGTAAAATACTGCTTTTGTTTGCTCTTTTAATGCCCGCTAGTTCTTTAATCTTTTTAAATATTAATTACTAGTTGCCAATGTCAACACATATACTCGCAGCTGACGTAAGAGAACAAAATTCGATACTAACCGTATGACTGATCCGGCATCTTTGACTTTCTGAGTAAGCAGGAGGTCGAAGGCCGAAAATAATAGACTATATAGACTATTGCTGCGTATAAAAATGAGCTCAAATTTGGTATCTGTTTTTGGAAAACGAATTTGTCGAAATTTGGGTAAATTTTTCCAGCTGCCGCCATTTTTATGTATATATTATTGTTTTCATATGTATATTTTTCTTGGTAAATATTGACATCTCCAGCGGCTCCTATCAAATCAAATGAGCTGAAATTTAGTATCTGGTGTTGTTTTCGAGGAAGAACGAAACTAAGTTAAGTAAATTCTTCTAACCGCCCCCATGGTCTATGTTGGAAGTCGACAAGGTGCTAGTTTGGGGGTATTGGTAATTTGTCTCCATAAGATGCAAATGCTCTGATGTATTACAAAAAACTTGAAAATCGAAAGGGACTTCGAGGATATTTAAAATTTTTTAAAACTATTATTGTGACGAAGCTTTGTTGCTCACGCGCTTTTTCATTTCAATTATCCAAAGTTTTGTAACGAGCCCTGAAGATGTTCGAAAGTACTCAACTAATACGCTTTCTCTAATGTAAAAGACTGCGAAAATAGAGGCCCATGGGGCTATTTCGGACGACCAAAAGCAGGCTTCATGACTCCCGTTTCGATCGGCCAAACGGTTCACGAGAATCGAGTGCCGCATGTTCAACGTTTCACCCACACCTTCGAAAAATAAGCGCCTACGAGGCGCATACGTGCGAAACTTCTATAAACAACGACCGTGGAGGGTAATTTTCGTGGCCGTGAATCGTGCCTTCTGCAATCGCGAAGGCGAAATTTCTCAATCATGTATGCAAAGATTATAGAGGTTTACTCTTTGACAAAAGAACTTCCATCACACTAAACCTTAAAAATTTATCGATTTAAGGTCAAATTTCGATTAATGGAATTGATGATGAAGTAGGGCAATCTGATTCATTTGAGTTTTTTCTTGATTTCGAGTATTGAAAAAATATCTCTCACTGTTTTCAGCTTTTGTTCAGTTTTTCTTTAACTTGCTATATAATAAGAAAAAATAAAAAAATACTGTTCAATGTTTTCTTGTGAGTTCCAGGGAAATTCTTTTTCCCTTCAAAATGTCCCTGATAATAGAAAAGCTTCTACTACTCATAACTTTCGGATTATCCTCCAGTGCTCTAATCACTCCACCATGGACGATCGAGAGGCAAGATATGAAGGTTAATTAAATATCGACAACCCTGAAATCTCTAACCGCAATTTCCTAGCGCGAATTGGAAACTTTGACACAAGAAATTTCTAATATAATAGTGTCACCCTTCGGTGGTGTTATGTAAATGTCTACGTGTACAGATTCGATCTCAACATTTCGATACGTTCGAGAAATGGCCTATCCCTCAATCCCTCCTAATCCATTTGTCGTCGTCGAGCTCGAGCTGCACTACCTAAACGATTAGTTGTTAAAGCTGCTGCCAATCTACGAAATATAATTGGAAAATTTCTGCGGGAATTATAACATCCGAGTAAGAAGGATTCGACTTACCTATTAATATTTGTTTTGTAGTGATTAGGGAAACTTGTAATGAAATAGATAATTCGTGAACAAGCGAGACTCATGCAGAAAATGAGTCCAAATTGCTTTGCCATGTTTCGACGGTAAAGCTGGATATTACATAGAATATTATATATTGCGAACTGTAATGAAAATAACAAAATGAGTCGAATAAACTGTTCTACGGCCACAACACACTGCTCTTTCCTAATTTTTAATTGAACAGTGAGGAAATCATTGTGTTATCAATATACAATTTATCACATCTCCCATGGAATGTCGAAATTCAAGCAACGAAGACTGACAGCTCTGTAAGATTTTGAAACTTGTATCGAATGATGAGCAGCAGAAGTAACTGAAAACTGAATCCCCCCAGAAAATACTGAAGACGAAAAACTGGCATGTTTCAATTTATTCCCCGGAAGACTAAGAGAAAAATATGTGAAAGCATACAATTTCTTCACAGATGGACAAATGGAAAATGTGAACAAAAACAAAACTTTAATTTAATACGTTTATTATCAGTAGTAATTCCTGAGGACTGGTCACGCTTTATATCCTTCTTATTTGAACAAAATAGGTATTCTTCATGAGATTGTGTCGAAATAGGTACACTTGATCATTTGTTGCTAGTAGATATGCAGCAATTATCACCACCATAGAAAAGTGCTATATTCAAATCTGACTAAAATTTTGAAATTTCATCAACCTTACAACCTTAGTTTCCTCATGTCACTTGAAAACATGAATGTCTATGAAGTCCTGTTTGATTTTGTCAATGCTTTTGGTTTAAAACTGTAAGAATCGTTCTTTACTTTGTGTTTCCTATCCTCGATAAGACCTAAGAAAAATTAAAATTACAAAAACAAATTGGTGGCTGATGACACAGGTCAAGGCCATTAAGGCAATCTGCCTATTGATTAAAAAAAATCCCTAGGGCATTGATAATAGACGCGATAATTTTATGACAATCGAGAGCTTGTTCCTTAGTAACAGCTAGAAGCCGAAGGCTGAAGGCTGTTACAAAGAAATGAGCTTGAGAAATTTGTCATAGAATTATGAGGAATTTGTCAATGTCCGAGGGATATTCGAAGGAAAATTTTTTGACAAAACGTGACATTTCGAAATTTATTTGGAGTGATGTTGTCAAACTAAATCATGTAGTCTTAGTTATTGATAATGGCACTGAATGTAATTATCGTAAGTCATTGCACAAGTGCATCAAAATAACCGATAATTTTGCATGACTGCGTGTTGTCAAAAAACTGCATGAGTTCATTTTCATTTTTAGAGAAAGAGCCCGACACCGAAGGTGGACGGACCGCTCTTTCTCCAAAATATGAAAATGACCGAATGCAGTTTTTTGAAGACAACACGCTGTAATGCGAAATTATCCGGTTATTTTGACGCACGAGTGTAATTTGGGTAAATATTTCCTGAACAAACTTTCAACTTGTCAAACTGACGTTAGTAATTCATAAATTCTCATCAATAACCGTAATATGAACTATGCTATATGCAATTATCGATCTACAATGCAATTATCGTAGGGCTCTTTCGCTTTCTACAATGCAATTAACGCTGTAATTTTCGATAAATTATTGCATTCCATTTACAAGTAATTTTTGACAGAAGGAAATATTCAGTAATAATATCACAAGAGCGTCGAAAATAATCGATTATACTTCCGAGTCACGAGACGTATTTTGCGAAACATCCACGAGAGCGTAGCTCGAGTGATGTTTTAAGAAAATACGTCGAGTGACGAGGTCAGTATAACGATTATTTTCGATTGCTCGAGTGGTATTCGTTACTATTATAAACCGAATATAAAATATTAATTTTTTTTGACAAACGTCAAAACATCGTCAATATGCAAAATTCACGGATTCTGTTGACTTATTCATACATGAGTCATATAATCAGTGTAATGTTGACATGATTGGGTGAAATTGTTTCATATGACACAAAAAAGACAAAATTTGAATGGTTGTTAAAGCTGTCAAAAAATTTTCAGTAGTGATATCCCTAGGACATTGAAAATAGACGAGATAATTTCATGACAATCATAAGCTCGTTTCTTCGTAACAGGCCTCAGCCTTCGGCTTCGGGCTGTTAAGGAAGAACGAACTTGAGAAATTTGTCATAAAATTATGAGGAATTTGTCAATGTCCGATGAATATTCAACGGAAAATTTTTTGACAAAAAAATTTATAACAGCACATCGGAACATTGTCTTTACATTTGCTTCTTGAAATTCGGTCACGTCTTTCTTCCTTATATTGAACGCCCAATCTTCTAGTAGCAACTCCAATTCTTCAATTCATATTTTCGTTCGCAGTAAAATTCCATAAATATTCCCCAAATATATTCGTGACTGTGAGTTGTATTTCTTAGAATTTTCTCTTTTATTAGTGCATTTATTCTTTGAACATTCTCATTGCCAAAACGTGACATTTTGAAATTTATCTGGAATGAAGTCAGACCCAATCATGATGTCATAAGTTTTGATAATAGCACTAGATGCAATTATCAGGGATGTTGAACTGATTGGGAGAAATTGTTTCATATGACATAAAATGACGAAATTTAAATGGTTGTTAGAACTGTCAAAAAATTTTCAGTTATAATATCACAAGAGCATCGAAAATAATCGATGATACTTCTGAGTCACGAGACGTATTTTGAGAAACATCCGTGAGAGCGCAGCTCGAGTGGTGTTTTAAGAAAATACGTCGAGTGACGAGGTCAGTATAACGATTATTTTCGATTGTTCGAGTGGTATTCGTTAGGATTATATAACGAATAAAAAATATTAATTTTTTTGACAAGCCTCAAAACATCGTCAGTACATTCACATTTTGACACGAGGCGAAACGATTACATCACGTCGTCAAGGGTATATTCACTTATCAATACGCAGTAGTTATGCAAAATTCACGGATTCTATTGGCTTATTCATACATGAGTTATATAATCACAAAAATTCTATGAAAAATATAAAACTGCGATTTCGATCACTAGACTAGAGATTGAGTTAAGAACCAAATACATAATTATAGATTTGACGCTTACGGGTGTGAAAAAATTATTGGAGTTACCTAAATAGACAAGAGTTACATATTTCAAGAAGGGATAATCGAAATGGGTTTTCCCAATTTTTACACCAAAATTTTGTCAGAGAATAATTATTGTTTGAATACACTAAATATAGAAGAATATATCAAGTCAATCTGGTCGTTCAGCAAGATATAGCCTTTTGCATTATGATTGAGTTTAAAAATTTCCAATGATTCTAAAAAAGTTAGTTTGGTCCTTTTAGGTAATTTGTGCATAATTTGGAAGTTATCTTTTTGTAGAAATGGGTGGTGATTTTCACGGCATCTGCCAAGCGCGCTCTACCATCCCGTCAAACAATTCAAATGGCAAGATGCATCGAGTAACAAATCACTTTCTATTTTCTTTGTTTGTGCAATAGTCAATTTTTTTAAATATTCAAGGATTATTTTCAGATATCCTCCGAAGTCGCTGTGAGTTGAAACAGAAATTGTTCTGAGAAAACGTTTCAATTTTGATCAAAACGAAAGAAATTGTTCTTGATTGACAATTTTCAAATTCTCAATAAGCCCAAAATAATTTTGTTATTTCCAAGAATTCATTGTTAGAAATTGAAAATAAAATTGAATAAAGTGCCTTTCCATTATCACCTACAAGTACGCGCTTTCGTCGATGCTAGTTTTCAGGATTGTTTTATTGCATGGAAGAAGCAGGTGGATATTTTGAGCAATACATTCTTTAAATGAATTATTTCACCACTTTTGTTTCCTCTAATAGTTAGTTCGGTAGGTAACTTACATTCGAGACCAGACCACCGAGGAAGCAGCATCGCCCTGGGAAAGCGGTGAATTCGACGGCAAGCGACTGAAACTGAAGACGACGAGGAATGAAGAAGGACCTAGATGGGCTGAGAGATTGTCTAGTAAGGAGCAGCGCTCAACAGAGGACGGCACGGTGGGATGGAAGCGGATCGTCAGGTTCGAAGACGAATGATGCGCGTTGCAGACGACGAGAGTGAAGATGGATATTGGATCTCGATGTCGGAGTAATGGCAGTTACAGACGACGAGTGTGAAAATGGATGTTGAATCTCGAGGTCGGAGTGATGAGCATTGTTCAAGATCGAACCAACCTGGGATGAAGCGAACATACTTCCAGTCGACAGAGAATGCCACGGGCAGTCGTCAGGTATGCTTACTTGATTTCAAAATTAATGCGACGCGACGCAGAGAGATATACACTTGGGTCTTGAAATATAGACACAAGGAAGGGAACAGGTTCTAGTGCTGACCGCAGCACGAGAGTCCTAATCTAAGTGTGAGACTGGAGGTTTAGTAGGCTTACGCCCGGAAACCGAAAGAACAGAGGTGTTTTTAGTGGGTAGGCAATGTTGATATATATTTATATATATCAAATACTGAATCCCACAGGCCGGGTTTGCAACCGGTATCGCTTTTGAAGTTTTCACCTCGATAAAAAAAAAAAAAAGGTAACTTACAAACAAATTCATGGTTGAATAGACAAGGAAAAACGCTTTCAGATCGTGTGTAACGTACAGTTCCACCAGAGGAACAGTGAGCAACATTGTGGAACATTTTTGCTGCTGTTTCTTGTTTTCGAAAATGTTGCCAAATGTTCCTATATGTTCCTTAAAATTCTTCATTTTTCGGAAACAAATGTTGACTGTTCCTTCTTGTCGCCGGTTCCCATTTTAAACGGTAAACTTCAGAAGAAAAAAGGAAACATTCGTGAAAAAATCCTTGCTGCTATCGCAGTGGAAACGTATCGAGAACGCAACTGGTAAACATTCGTGTCGCAGATTTTCAGTGTGCAGTGAAGTACGAAAACGAATAAATATATTGCTACGGTTCCACCGGAGAACATCGAGGAACATTTGTGTTGCTGTTGCTTGTTTCCGTAAATGTTCCAAAATGATCCTAAATGTTCCTTAAAATTTCTTTATTATGATTGTTTCTACTAAATAATATGCAACTATCGACAATTTTAGTTGCTTCAGTGGAAACAAGAAGTTTACGTGTATTGCCATAAGTTTCTACTTTTGGCAACAAGGAGAAACATTCAGAAACAAAATGTTCCTCAATATTTGTCCGGTAGATCTGTAGCTTTAGAGTAACCCATATTGTGATAAAATAAAATGAAGGACACCCTACTGCGTAGCACTAGGAATGATAAAACCCCGCGGCGCATGTTCATGTCGTCAATATTTTTTGAATGTACCTATTATATAAATTAAATAACAACGAAAGTCGATTTTACGAATGAAATGAAGGAAAATTGCAATAAATGTATTAATAAGTCGATATTACGAATAAAATCCGTGAAAATTTAGCAAAAAAATTCATCGTTTGACTGTCGAATTTGAATATCCTATCGCGGCTCATTCTGCTGCAAATTATGAATCAAATTGATAAGATATCTCTATGGATGGGAAGCAGACACAGACGCAGAATCAAGCTTAAGCTATCAACGTCGCTTGGTTACCGTGGCACACAGAGCACTTCGACGCATGTTTTGTAGGACTTCGTACATATCGACCTTGGCGCATGCGCATGTCGTAATGCCTATATAAAAAACGCTATTAGTATATTGTATAATTAGTGGGAAAAGCATAATATTCCCAAACGATAATTACCAGACGAGGAGCATAGCGACGAGTCTGGTAACACAGGAGTTTGGGAATATGCTTTTCCCACGAATTATACATACTATTTTTTCTCCGATCGTTGATTTACATTTAAAAAATTAATTAATTAAAAAATATTTCATCCAAGATGTAGTCAAGTAAGTTTAAATAGGTTTCTCTATGTTCATATTGAAATATAGAAGTAGTAACCATGGAAATTACTCTGTTATGACAAAAGTAAAATAATTTTAAAGCTGGTTTTGTTTGATTCGTTGTATTTTATAAGGAATTAAAAAAGAATTAGTAAACGTGAACACTGATAGTGATTATTTTTTGTCTTGCACGACTCCTGAACTAGTAGAAGCCGCGAACGGGGCTTCACTTAATCTACTTCCGGCGAAATCCAGAGAGAAGTATGAACTTGCGTACCAACGCTTCATGAATTTTTGTAGAAAAAACAACAGTGTATCCTTTTCTGAGAATGAACTGATGGCGTATGTTGCTGAATTGGCTAAAACAATGAAATCTTCGACGTTGTGGGCACATTATTCCATGCTTCAATCAACTTTGTCTGTTGAAAATAATATTAATATTGCCCAGTACCAAAAACTGAGAGCAGTTTTAAAACGTCAAGCTACAGGATACAAAAAATGTAAATATTAACAACAATTATAAAAATTAAAACCATACTTTGTTTCATTTTAATGTAATAATCCATTTGTTACATTACCGCACGCTACAGCAGTGCGGTAAGAATATTACCGCACTGTTATTTTCTAATTGCTTAGCAACTGACCACTATTCTGGAATGTTGAGCTTTTCGCATAGAAAACAGGTCAAAATAGTGTCACTTCTCCCACGATCGGAGAAAAATTTTTTTATTCTTCGTTGGGAAAAATTGGGAATTCAAATTCCCTAATGAAATCATATGTGTTTTATCGATATCCGTTGGAATTTTTAAAATCGGACCAGATCCCAACGTTTTTTAGTGAGAATTTAGCTTCACCTCGGGGTAAAAACGCTACATTTTTTTATTCTTCGTTGGTAAAAATTGGGAATTCAAATTTCCTAATGAAATCATATGTGTTTCATCGATATCCGTTGGAATTTTTAAAATCGGGCAAGTTACCAACTTTTTGTCGTGAGACTATAACCCCTTTAGCTTCGCCTCGGGGTAATAATTCAATATTATGTATACAAAATATGCTGTCATCTTCAAGGCCTGTTGCCCAACAATACATACTCTGTACATACTGATTTTCATCAACTTCGTGAAAAAAAGTATTCATTAGTAGATATGCGATATATATACAGGTAACGCATATTTTATTCGAATAATTCAATGAAAAATAGGAAAAGTACCTACATCATGTACATTTTCTTGTTATGAACATTCACTTCGATCTCTATTGTCCAACAGCAGATCTCTGTAAACATAAATTTTCATGAAATTCGTGAAATGATATTATAAAATGATAAAATTATAGTCCAGTCATCAGCCGTTTTCCCGTGGAATTTTGAGAATCAAGGTCGATTTCCTTGAAAATTGGGATTTAGGTAGTATTTATAATCTTCTTCAAAATCTATAATGAGACGAAGTGTGCTTTTGCCTTAGGGGTGAAAGCTACCCCTTCTAGGGGATGAAAATGATTTCAATCAAAATAACTTCAGAAATTGATAAACTGACTAATTCTAAGCAACTTTGGTTTCATAAAGTTTTTTTGTAGAGTCCGATAATTTTCAAGTTATTAACGATTGAAACTGTGCAATTTTCATTGAAAAAACGCATGTTGTTAAACAGTTTTTTAAGAATAACTCAAAAAATTAAATCTGAAACAAAAATGTAGCTAATACTAGATAAAATATATTCATTTTTGAATGATCTTTGTGGACCCAACAACGTCTGAGTTATTACTCGTTGAAGAATGGTTATTTTTCGGAAAACTCAAAATTGAAAACTTTAAACCTTGAATAATTTGAAAATAGTGAAATTTTTGGGTAGAACTCGAGAGTCCCTTTTCAAAGTAAAAAAAAAACCTTCAAAATTAGTTTCATACAAGAGTCTTTTCATAAGAATTGACTGACTTATAATAAAAATAAAGTCACTTGTTTTTTATTTTTTTTTCAATTTAAAACTTACCCCCTCGTCATGACTACCCTAAATGAAATTAATAGTAACCCACTTTCAATTATTTTAACTCAAGTGTTATTAATATGATCCATGTGATTCGACAAGTTTAGAATGCTTAATTTACCTATAAAAAATTGTTGATTGAATTGAAAATCGCATTTTCGTAATTTTGAAAGAGAATGTATTTTTCCTAAATAAACCAAAAACTGTTCATGAAGAGAAAAACTGTTCCTATTGTTAATTGTTGGGTTTTTCTTACTAAAAATTTCGATAGTTTTTTGATCTTTGTATCATGAAAATTGAACGAGATATGTTGGCTCAAAGTTTGCATTCGCGTATTAACTGTGGCTCATCCAAGCCCTTTGAGGTCAACCCTTTTCAAATGAAAGGCTGAAAAAAGTTTTAATCAACGTGGTATCAAAGACCTTGAAATTCCATACAGAATGTTCTTTTTAAAAATATTATAGCTCAAAAAGTGAGTAATCGTGGAAAAACCATCTTCTTAAATTTTTAATTTCATAGTAAAATTCCGCTTCACTGGCATATTCTTTTGAACGATTAGAAATTGAATATCCAAACAGTGCAGATTTGATACAATTTTCTCACAGCTTCACTGGATGTGACTGAACTTCTGCCATCTTCAATAAAGGTAAGAAAAAATTTATCGACATTTTAGACAAACGTTCCGACGTAAGAGAAAAGGCGAAGATTTGTTATAATAGTTCTTCAACGCTTGAAGATATTTTAGAAGCCGGTAGATACTGTACCGAAATGTTGTTTGGAATTACTAAAGGCACTATACCTTAAATACATTGAAACGTGTTACAAACTTGTCTGAATACCTCGAACAAATCAGATATAACTCATTTATTAATTTAACCACAAACAAAAAGGCTATTAGATTTTCATCCCTTGTCTCAACAGTTGGTGCTTTTAATGAGCACATTATATGGCTGGGTAACAAAGAAATTAATTATTTTGATTAGGGTTGGATTAAAATTGACGGAATTTTGCATCCAATCAAAAACCAAAATGAGCCGGCACCTGAGGAGCTTTTGCAAATGATATTTTGTAATTGCAAAAAGGGATGCAGTATGAAGACACTTGTCTTAACAGGGCACCAGTTTTTGACTAAGAGGAAGATGTGGATACCGATAGTGATGAGGAAACGAAAAATTATAGTCAGTGCAAATAAATTTTTATCATTTTCTCTCATTATTACTGCGAAAAAACCGCAATATTTATATTTTTGGTCACAAAGGGTGGCTTTTGTAAGGGTTGTGTTTAGAAAACGACAAGAGTTATATCACTGATGAAATATTCTCGATTCAATATCAATGTACTTGAATCATTTCTTATTGTGAAAAAATCGTTGAGATTATTTTTCAATAATTCATATTCTCAGGAGAAGACTTATAAGTGTTGAAGCGTCTCGGCAAATGATAATTTCATTTAAATAGAGTATAATAATTCAATATTACGCAATTTTCAATTATTTCAAGTTATAAATACCTTTAAAACTAGTTTTAGGAATTACTAACATCAGGGGATGATTTGAAGGGGTTGCATCTGTCTGATTAATTGTTAACTTATTTGAGGATATCAACAGATCTACAAATAATTCTTTTAAGCTTTATTGTATCTAAATACATGCTAAAATCTATGATTTTTTAGTTTTTTGCGATAAGCGGTAGTTTTCACCCCTAAAAAATGGAAAGCACATTTCGGCAGGGTAAAGATTTTGAAGAAGAAGGTAAGTAGAGCTCAAATCCAAATTTTTATAAAAATCGGTTATGATTCTCAAAATTCATCGGTTTTACAGTTTTTTACCGCTGGTGACTGGACTATTAGTAGATATACGAGTAACGCATATTGTGATGGAATAACTCAATGAAAAATACCTAGAACATTGGGTACATGTTTTTGTTATGAATAAAATATTCAATTGGATCTGCAAGTCTCGTTCTCCACAGAAGATCTTTGTATTTTCAGAAACTTCGTTTAAAAAGAATTCTTGCGCAAGTTCTATCTGTAATCCACTCAGAGATACACATGGGATTAATTTAAAACCGACATTTATCTCGATGAGATTGGTTCAATAAATACGAAGGTATATGCATCCACCTAAATAGAATTCAGTAGCTCAGGAGATACCCTATTCTATATTGAACTAATTCCTTAATGCAATTCGTCGCATTAAAGAATTTTACAGCCTTTGGTCTAGCTTCTGCCATAAAATCCGAAGTTTTCCCGCACCAAATTAAGCCAACTTCTGAAAGAGGGAAGTGCCGATACCAGAGAAACCCCCGTTTGGGTGGTAGTAAGGGCGTTAGAACAAGATCAGAAACATTATGATGCAAATTGAAAAGTTCATTGGTATATTTACGAACGAGACAGCGGCGTAATCAAAAATCAATAGCACGAAACAAGCAGAGATTTTATTGAAAGTGATAATTTTATGGAAAATGTAATTTTCCAACATTCCTCCGATTTTAAAGGATAATTGAATCATTTACCCACAGAAAATTGAAGATGTAACTTGTGAAAATAGTTATTTTTCTGCTAGGAAGAAAAATAGCACATTGACACTAGAGCTTGGTAGTTCAGTACATAGCCCAGTCAACGAAGACCCGAAAACATGAAACCTGGAAAAAAATTAGCGTAAAGCTGAATATTTCCCTATCGATAAACCACTACTAGAGATATCATTTTTACAAAAGTCCCCTAAAATCCCCCTGGAGCTTCACCCCTTACCCCCTCTCAAAGAATTAAAATGACAATAACTGCGGAAAGCCCTAAATCTACGATACGAATAATCGGTTCAAGTTGAATTTTTTTTGTTGTGTTTGTTATGATATGAGCTACAATAATGGCCCTCTTCATTTTTACGTTTAACCTGATAGTTTTCTTATAAATAAATGTAAATGCGCGACAAAAACAATTTTTTAACTGTAACACATTTTATTTTTGCGTATAGGTTTTTTGGATATCACATTACAGGAAAAAAACATGAATAAAATTTGTAGAATATTGAATTTTGAATTTAACTATGTCAAGGTGTGTTTCTTTACGTGCGTGGTGGTGCAGTAGAGGGGGGAGGCAGCAACACACTTCTGCTGCGATTTCGGTCGCCTGGCTAGACAGGCTGACGAAAACTGGCAAAATGGCAGGCATGGAACATTGTAATTTATAGCAACACTTTCCTTCCTAGTAACCCAACTGAATTTGACAGTCGACTGTTGAAGGAAAGAGTGATTTTCTTTATTTTGACGAAAGGGTTAGTTTTAACGACTGTTTTAAGAATTAGAAGTTTTGTTTGTTGAAAATAGACAGTAATTCTAGTTTGTTATGCATTTTTTGTGAAAACAAGTTGAAATACGATACAATTGTTGTCAAGATGGGAGTAAAATTCATTAAGGAAGCGAGTTCACTATTGAATGATGGACTTTAGGGAAAGATTACTGGAAAAACGAAAATTACTGTCCATAAATCATCCAGGCAAAAGTATACTCGTCCAACCAGTATTCGAGCTGCTGTGATGAAAAAAGAACCTGAGGCTTCCACTTATTTTGTTCTGGGAAGTTCAAAAGAAACCTTTGATTTTAAAAATTATGTTTATTTTGTGGGAAACAAGCTATCTCTAAATCTCCCTACGATCGCCGGAAACCTGTCCATATTGTGTCTACTTCAGAAATAAGAGAAAACATACTCACAAATGTGATGAATGAGATGATAATTGGGGGAAAAGAGTTAAATGTAAGTTTCTTAATGTTAAAGACCTTGTCGCACCTGAAGCCCGTTATCACAAAAATTGTTATAAAGAATTTATAAAAACTACTCCACATAAACATATGGTAGGAAGGCCAAAGTCCGAGCTAGGTGAAGCGTTTTATAAACTTTGCGAGTAAGTATAAAGAAAACAGTGATGAGTATCAATACACTGTAGAAGAACTTCAGGATATAATGAAAGGCTTTTCAGATGTTCAGGAGGCTTACAATATTAAATACTTGAGAAATCTTCTGATTTAACACTTCCAGGGACGGTCATTTATATCTAATATTTCTGGAAGAGTAAACGTTGTATATTCAATGAAAACTGCCTCAAAATTGATTGGCCAGTTGTTTGTTGATAAAGATACAGATCCTTCTAAAGAACGTATGAGAATAGTAATGGCAGCTGCAGGTATTATTAAAGAGGATATACAGAAAATGCAATATGAATCAAATAAATACCCAAGCATAGATGACATAAGACATGGAGGCGAATACTTGGTATCTTATGATAATAAAATGAAAAAAAATGTGCAAAAAAATTGGTCTGGAACATGGACAGACATGTGTATAGAGCAAGATCTCATGCGACGAATAAAATCTGTTGTTGGTCTCATACACGGGCGAGGCATCACAGGCAGCACTCTTTCAAAATGGGTCCTCGGAACACCATACTTCCTCAAAGTACATGAAGCCGTTGAAGATTACCTTAGAACCTTGGATAATTCAATTCAATGAGCAACATGCTGAACTACGCAAAACAAGAAAGCAAATTGATCTCCGTGACCTACAGAAATTTACCACTAGGCTCAAACAACATAATCCCTTTAACAAACTATCCGATGAAGTTTACTCACTATCTTCTGGATTCGTATGTGATGAGTCGATAAATTGTGACCAAGCTCATGAAATAGGTCTTAAAGCAATTTATAAAATCAAAGGGAAGAAATTAGCAGAGCTAAAAGTACACAGAAAAGACATGGTAAAAACACAATCCCAACAAAAAACAGTTGAATGCAGGTCAAAAGAAGTAGTTGTTAATTACCAACAGCTTTTCAACGGAATTTTGTTTGTATGCGACAGTCCCAGCAAACTGAAAACAAATTGTCACCGGTTTTGTCATTATGAGACACGGCAAACCCAAAGGTGGTGGATAATGGAACGTAAATCGAATAAAATGGTTAGGGAATTCCTTGTCCTCGAACCGAAATTGGCATAAGCAATAGATGACTTCGTATTTCGTATATTTTAATACAATACGACAGATCAACGAAATAGTCAGCCGCCCGTAATCGCAACTAAGAATTTCTACTTCCTCTTCTGTACTGGGCCAGCCCGCACGCAAATGAGCAAACCTTCACACCAATAAATTCACAATTAAATAATCTACAATTTTCTCAGGTTTTTCCCTGTAATATGATATCCAAAAAGCCTATACTCAAAAATATAGTGTTAGAGTTAAAAAAAAATTTTTTTCACGCATTTACATTCATTTATGAGGAAACTATTAGGTTTGACGTAAAAAGTAAAAAGACCATTATTGTAGCTCATGTTATAACAAACATAACAAAGAAACATTCAACTTGATCCGATTATCAGTATCATAGATTTAGGGCTTTCCGCAGTTATTGACATTTTCATTCTTTGAGAGGGGGTAGGGGGTGAAGCTCCAAGGGGATTTTAGGGGACTTTTGTGAAAATGATCCTCTGGTAGTGGTTCATCAATGGGAAAAAATTCAGCTTTACGATAATTTTTTCCCATCAAAACCTTTATTGACTGGGCTAACAGTTAAGGCAGTCAATCCTGAAAACCAGAATATTTTGAAATCTTGATGAAAAATTAAACAGATAATTTTTTTCCAAAATATATTATTTGAACCTATCAAAACTATGTATTTTTAGACGCATTTTCGAATAGTGGCTATATTCTATATAATATATATTTTTATATATAATATAGTTGATTTCTAAGTAGAAATCAATATTTCCCTCCTGTCGAAAATCCCCTGTAAATGGAATGCAATTATCGCAAAATCACAGCAATAATTGCATTGTAGAAAGCGAAAGAGCACTGCGATAATTGCACCGTAGACCGATAATTGCATAGCTAAGAATTTTTAAATAACTAAAGTCAGTTTGACAAGTTGACAGTTTATTCGGGAAATATTCCCCCGAATTACATTCATGCATCTGAATAACCGGATAATTTTGCATTCCAACGTGTTGTCTTTAAAAAACTGCATTCGGTCATTTTCATATTTTGAAGAAAGAGCCCTTCACCTTCTGTATCGGGCTATCTCTCCAAAAATAAAAATGAACTCGTGCAGGTTTTTAACAACACTCTGTCATGCAAAATTATCGGTAATTTTGATGATACACTTGTGCAACTACTTACCAATATGTCCATCTTGTCAAAAATCTCATGTGAATGGAATGAAATTATCGCAAAATTACAGCGAATATTTCCCTCCTGTCAAAAATCCCTTGTAAATGGAATGCAATTATCGAAAATTACAGCGACAATTGCATTGTAGAAAGCGAAAGAGCCCTGCGATAATTGCAATTTAGACCGATAATTGCATAGTAGCATAGTTCATATTACGGTTATTGATGACAAGACGAGAATTTATGAATTACTAACGTCAGCTTGACAAGTTGAAAGTTTATTCGGGAAATATTCCCCAAAATTACACTCGTGCATCAAAATAAACGGATAATTTCGCATTCCAGCATGTTGTCTTTAAAAAACTGCATTCGGTCATTTTCATATTTTGGAAATGGAAATGAAAATAAACTCATGCAGTTTTTTGACAACACGCTGTCATGCAAAATTATCGGTTATTTTGATACACTTGTGCAACTACTTACGATAATTGTATTGTAGAAAGCGAAAGATCCCTGTGATAATTTCATCGTACGTATCTATGTTAATTCCTATTTTAAAACCATGTTCCTATTCGGGAAATATTCCCCCGAATTACACTCGTGCATCATAATAATATAATTTCGCATGTTGTCTTTGAAAAACAGAATTAAGTCATTTTCATTTGACAAAATATGAAAATGACCTCATGCAGTTTTTTGACAATACGCTGTCATGCAAAATCATCAGTAATTGTGATGCACTTGTGCAATTATCATTTATATCTAACTGTTTTCAAAGTGATTTGAAAATATATTCTGTGATTGTAAACTTGCCAATTTGATAATTTTCGAAAATGTCGGTTTCAAATATTAGAGAAATTATAAATTTTTGAATATTTGTGAAATTCATTTTCATAAAAATTTATCTTACCGAATATTCCTTGGACATTGATAAATTTTATTATTCAGACAATTTCCTCAAGTCAGTTGCTTTTAGGTAACAAGCAAAATGCTTTAGAAAATCTATGACAAAATTAGTGGAAATTATGTTCTTAGGATATTATAGCTGATAATTTATCAGCAATAGCAATCTTAATATATAGTAAATTCTTAAATAGGTAATTTTATTCAAAACTGTATCGTATCTGAGTAGAAGATGGCTTCTCCAATGATGCATTAGTTATCGGTAGAACAATATTTAGGTTTTACATTTGTGACTGATTTGAAGAAGAATACACGGAAAATTTCTTTCAGGCTCATTGAACAGTTGACGGAACGCTTAACTCGTCACCTAGCTAGTTAAACGAGTTTAATGCACGATTTCACCAACTAAATGTTAGGAAGTTCCTAACTAAGTATTTCCTAAGATAGGAAATACCTAAATCTGATACTTACCTAAATCGGATTCCACCAACTGTTAAAAACTGGATTTGGAAAGTTTTGTACATATAATTGGCACCACTGTTTAATACTAGACTGTAAATTTGACAAAGGATAGTAATAGACCTTTTTATCATCTGTCATGCGCAAGCGCAGCAGCCATGTTGAAAGGGCGGTAGTTTAAAAGTTTCTTACTGTTTTGTACCAAATGCATTGGAAAGCAATATTTTCTCCATAGTAAATTGATTATTGGAACAAATTATTTATGGAGCTGTACTTGTTCACAATTAAAATGAAGCATGGAACTGTGAACAATCAAAAACGTGGATGAAGTATCATGGGCGTTCGCAAAAGAGCAAAAAAACACTATTGATCATTTTCAAACACCTGATTTTGACAGGTCCGCCATTTTGGCTGGAGGACAAACAAACCATTTACGACTATCAGTTTCTGAGTTGTTTGCTTACGTTTATTGAAAGTAAAAGTATTAAAAAAATTTGAATCATAAATTTATATTGAAAATGGAAAGAAGTACTTATTATTAATCACTTCCTACCGATATTAAGAGCCGCTACGATCAGAAAATCGAAATTATTGATGATATAGACCCCTATCTCTTGGAGTCCAGCTCTCAAGATTTGATATCATTTTCACCAATTCCAGTAATATCCATCATCGATATGGTTAATTATTTTATCCTCACCCACGGTTTTTATACTGGACAGCAAATGAAAGCATATAAAAGCTTGCAAGATTTCAAATTGTATGAAGCAGGACTAGTCCAAGAAATTTATGGGAAAAGAGTGAACGAAACAGCTTTTGTAGTTATTGGCAAGGTAAGATGTATTTTAATGATATTCACTAGGTTTATTCTCATACTTATCAGTGTTCTTAATTCTTATAACTAAAAAGTAAAACTTTATATTATCAGGTGGAAACATTCACAACGTCTCTTAAGGAAAAGCTCCTGAATTCATGGGTTATTATCCTAACTGACGGTAGCATTTCCAGTGGGATATTGCACTTGTATGGCAGGCTTAGGAGAATTGTGCAGTCATATAGCCAGTAATTGGTTTTTCTCTCCTTCACACCCGCTCTCAGTCTAAGAAATGAAGAAGCGTGTAACTCAAAGCTGACAATGTGGCCTGTCTATATCTATATATGTCTATATCTTTATATTGTTCTTCCAGAAAAAAATAAAATATACTTTCATGAGGGTCCTAATATTTGCTGTCATATAACAATTACAGCTAAATCACTAGATACCTGCTTCTACTTGCTTTTTCTCGTTTAACCGAACTTTTAAACCTGGCTGACTTGCAGTTTTACCAACAGGATTGGCAATTGTGTACCCCATATTTTGGGGTTGGAATTCAGTCAGGGATTGTCTTTTTATGCAATAACTATGCAGGAGTCCCTGAAAAATATTTTAAATAAAACAAGTTCTTCTTTTTTCACTTATTCAAGTAAACTTACCTGTTATAAAATGTTTAGAAACAGACTCGTGCATATTTCAATTGATTTTCGTAAGTAATTGCACAAGGTGCATCAAAATTACCGATAATTTGCATGACAGCTTTTGTCAAAAAACTGCATGAGTTCATTTTTCATTTTTGGAGAAGAAGAAGCCCGACACCGAAGGTGGAGGGCTCTTTCTCCAAAATTATGAAAATGACCGAATGCAGTTTTTTTTTTAAAGACAACACGCTTGGAATGCGAAATTATCCGGTTATTTTGATGCACGAGTGTAATTTTGGGGAATATTTCCCGAATTTAAAACTTTCAACTTGTCAAGCTGACGTAGTAATTCATAAATTCTCAGCTTGTCATCCAATAAACCGTAATTATGAAAACCTATGCTACTATGCAATTATCGGTCTACAGTGCAATTAGTCGCAGGGGGCTCTTTCGCTTCCTCTACAAAATGCAATTATCGCTGTTAATTTTTGATAATTGCATTCCATTTACAAGGGATTTTTTGACAGGAGGAAATATTCACTGAAAGAGTCCCCTTTTCAACTGCTTTAATCCATCTCTCTTGCCTTTCTCGTGATAGCAGCATTTGAATAATCCACCAGCATTCTTGAGGACAGCAGGATTCTATAAAATCTCACTTTAGTCTCGGTTTCCTCTCTCATACCGACAATTAACCACGGCTCAAAACGATGGCATTTTCTCTAATAAACTCCAACAATAATGAAATAATCAGAAAAAAACTTTAAATTCGACAAACAACTCAAAAAGTTATGAAACTTAAATGACAGTTCAGCACAACTGTTTGCATAACAATGGTTTGTTTGTCCTCCAGGCAAAATGGCCGAAATCGCGTGACGTCATATGAAAATGGTCAATATTATTGTGGGGTTATATATATCAATCCAATCGTAGTATCTGAGTAAAATGAAGTTTCTTTATTAGGTATTAAGTAAATATCTCCGAATTAACTAGGATTATATCTTATTAGCACATGTATTGGCTTTAAATGACCTATATCGATACCACTCTTACATATACATACTCCATAACAACACTATTTTTTTATTCGTTTCCGTACAAATAAGATAATTATAGTGGACTTACAGCATGTATTTTTAAATTAAGATACCTATTGTTTTATTTTGTGGTTAGTTTTTCTTAACGGATATTATTTATTTCACATTTGTTGATTTTAATCATTACAATGGTATTTTACCATGCTTGTTTACATAAAACAGTACGAAAAAGATGGCGGATACTGTCGCATGCGCACAAAAATTATAAGCGATGAAAAGGTCTATAGAAAGGGAAAAAATGATAGAAATATAATAATTTTATTATATTTCTATGGAAATAACTACAAATTTGATGTGCATTTGACAACTAAACAATTTAAGTTAAAGCATTTTTTAAAAAGCTATCCCAACGTTAGGAATTTCCTATCGTCCTTAGGCATTTCTTAACGCGTGGTGAAACGCAAATTGCACTTAGGAATTCCTAAATCCGATTTAAGTGTTGCCTAACTTTAGGAATTAGTTGGTGAAATCGGGCATTAGACTCGATGATTAGCATTCGGTAGATCCCAGGTTGAAACTTCGGGATGGACTGGTGACTATCATGAGTTTTGCTAAGAGGTTTCCTCATGGCATGGGTAAGTCATTGCTTCCAAACTTATTAAGGTGAATGCACGACCAGTATTAATCCTCTGACTCTTCTCACCTCCTCTCCTTCATGAATTATCCGGTCTAACCTATCATTATTGCACTCGTACATACAAGTGTATTGTTTGATATGACTGAAGTAGTTCGTTCTCATAACTAAAGTGACCCGCGATCAGAATAGAAACTTGAGGAAGGAATAAAACACGAAGTTTTTCCTTCTTTTTTACTCGATATTACTACACTGAAGACAACCTGTATATTATTCTCTAGTCATTTCGTGTTTCAGTATACACCAAATCTTCCTGCGTATTCTAGGGCGTAAAAAACAGACGGAAAAACTGCTAATTTTCTAGCAATAAAGCGAAATTATTAATAAACTAATTTTACTTTTAAATACACAGCAGTTAAAAGAACTATAAACCTTGGGGCTCGAAATAGAATATGTATAGTAAAAACATATCTGATTACACTACGTAGAAGAACGGAAAATGGTCAGAACGGAACGACTGGTATTTTCATGGCGAAATACGATTCGTGACCCTTTAAGTATTTTATAGTTACAGTCGTTCTGTAAGAGCAATTATACGAAGGTAATAAAGTTTGAATGGTAACATCTAATTCCAGAAGGGATAAAATTGTGCGTTATTTCATGTATATCTTTACATGTTCACGGTATTGAAATAGCCCACGTATATATTCGATTTTCAACCAATCAGAACGATCAATTTAGTTAAGTTACCTTGTATAATTTCGATAATACCTGATTATACATAGAGTAGCTCTACCAATCGAAAATTTTACAATAATTTAATTTTCATAGTAACCACATCGACATCGATATGCAACAATACACAAACTAACAGGACCGTCAAATTTTGACATTTATCACAAACTTTTCAAAAATGAGTCGATTCGGAGATTTTTACTTAATTTACTCAATAAATAATCGTATCAAATACAATACGTACTTCAAAATAAAAACGGTTATACATCTCAAACTTCCTGCATAATTAAAAATCGTGTCAGTTTGACAGAATAATCCTCGCGCTTCGCGGTCGGATTAGACTGACAAACTGACACTCTTTGTAAATATGCAACAAGTTATCGATACCTTATTTTTTTGGAGTACTTATAGTATTAGTAATGATTTTTTTCGTAAAATTTTCAACCAATCAGAACGATCAATTTAGTTAAGTTACCCTTGTATAATTTCGATAATACCTGTTTGTAATTATTCAACAAGTTATCGATGTATAACCTTAATATTTTGAAGTACTTATATTATTACTACTGATAATTATCGACGAACATAAGATCAGTTGCTTTCGCGTCTAACCTGATCGGTTATTTCATCAGTAGAATGAAATACCCTAAAAGAACTCCAATATGAACACAGTCATTTGAATCTGCTTATTCTCAGAGTGATTTAGATTGAGAATATTATTTTACATAGTTTAGAGTATCGATGTAGAACTTATTTCTTATTATCGTATTAATTATTAGTATTATTTTATCGATTTGAGGAGGTTCATTCTTTATGCAGAATGAGATGCATTTTCTTTTCTTTTTCATTCTGTGAATGCTATTTTGAGTGTCAAATCTGTCTGCATTCAGTTTCTAAATAAATAAATAATACTTCATTTTGTGTTGGATTATAAGGATTGGGAGTTTTTTCAATTCAATATTTTTCTGGATGTTAGAATTGGTCTACAGAATTGAATTATATACATCCATTTTTGTTTTTTGCGTGTTTCTCTTTCATTTATGAGTCCCTTCCTTAATACATACTATTATTTGTCTTTTATATTTTATTATCTAGTTGCACATTCTGCTTTTCTGTTGCTTCCAATGTAATTCTCAAGTACTGGAAACTACTTAATTGTTCTATGAGTTCCCCTTCTATTCTGATTTCTATTTTCTCCGTTTCATTTACTGCCCTACTGTCATGACTTTGGTGTTATTTTTGTCCATTTTCATACCTTCCCAATTATTCAACTTATCTTCCAGATTCCTTTGGCTTCCTGCTATGTGTTTTTTTTCTGTTCTTTCGGTCTAATTAGTTCGTCCTTATAAGTTATAAACAATGAAGACCCCAAGCTACCTCTCTGTCTGACTACTTCTTGTGGTTTGAATAGTTGTAATTCCATGTTCGCAGCTATAACACAATTTCTTATCTCATTGTATAGGGATTTGGTAACTCTTATTAATTTGCTACGGACGTCTCTAGCTGGTCGGCTTTGCCACATTTTTATTCACGTGACTTTAACAAACACTATTTCCATATCTAAGAATATTATATAAACTGGATTACATCTTGGAAATCTTCTACAAATCATTTTTATTTAGAGTGAATTTCTGTTGCTATATATATACAAAAAGGTATTATATATTTAGGATGGCAGTCTCGACGTAGAAATGAGTGTACTCTTTTCCTTCAACTCGAGCTCTCGAGAACTATATTTGTCTCTTCATCAGGAGCAACTAGAAAATTGGAAGTGAGAAAATACCAAACAAACACAGATATGTGGCAACTAACGATTCTAGGTTTGATCAAGATTTTAAAATTACCCAAATAGTCATACAGAAGAAATTTGAAACATTCCAGATACATAAAATGTAGAGATAAAGCATTAAAAACAAATCACAATTGACCATTTTCATATGACGTCACGCGATTTCGGCCATTTGGCCTGGAGAACAAACAAACCATTGTTATGCAAACAGTTGTGCTGAACTTTGTCGAATTTAAAGTTTGTTTCTAATTATTTCATTATTGTTGGAGTTTATTAGAAAAAATGCCATCGTTTTGTGCCGTGGTTAATTGTGGTATGAGAGGAAACCGAGACAAAGTGAGATTTTATAGAATCCCTGCTGTCCTCAAGAATGCTGGTGATTATTCAAATGCTGTATCACGAGAAAGGCAAGAGAGATGGTTTAAAGTATTGAAAAGGGGGACCTTTTTAGTGAAAATCAATTGAAATATGCACGAGTCTGTTCTAAACATTTTATAACAGGTAAGTTTACTTGAATAAGTGAAAAAAGATGAACTTTTTATTTAAAATATTTTTCAGGGACTCCTGCTGAGTTATTGGATAAAGACAACTCTGACTGGATTCCAACCCAAAATATGGGGTACACAATTGCCAATCCTGTTGGTAAAACTCAAGTCAGCAGGTTTAGATGTTCGGTTAAACGAAAAAAACAAGTAGAGCAGATATCTAGTGATTTTGCTGTAATTGTTATATGACAGCGAATTAGGACCTTCATGAAAGTATATTTATTTTTTCTGGAGGAACAATATGAAGACATAGACATATCATATAGATATAGACAGGCCACATTGCCAGCTTTGAGGTACACGCTTCTTCATCCTTAGACTGAGAGCGGGTGTGAAGGAGAAAAACAATTGCTGCTATATGACTGCACACTTCTCCTAAGCCTGCTATACAAGTGCAATGTCCATTAGAAATACTACCGTCAGTCAGGATAATAACCCATCAATTAAGACGTTGTGAATGTTTCACCTGAAATATAAGGTTTACTTTTAGTTATAACAATTAAGAACTCTGATTAGTATGAGAACAAACCTAATGAATATCATTCAAATACATCTTACCTTGCCAATAACTACAAAAGCAGTTTCGTTCACTCTTTTCCCATAAATTTATTGAACTAGTCCTGCTTCATACAATTTGAAACCTTGCAAGCTTTTATATGCTTTCATTTGCTGTCCAGTATAGAAACTTTGGGTGAGGATAAAATAACTAACTATATCGATGATGGATATTACTGGAATTGATGACAATGATACCACATCTTGAGAGCTGGACTCCAAGAGATAGGGGTCTATATCATCAATAATTTTGATTTTCTGATCGTAGCGGCTCTTATGTCAAAATCACGTGTTTGAAAATGGTCAATATAAACATTGACCGGCCGACTCGGCTATCCTTACAAAAAAAATGACAGTTGTAGGTTATGAGTCGAATCATAGAAGTTGCAAGCAGAGGAACTCTGGCCAACGAGGAATATGACCAGTCATCTTTGGTTGACTGGTGTATCTGGAATGTTTCAAATTTCTTTCATATGACTATTTGGGTAATTTAAAGATCTTAATCAAACTTCGAATCGTAAGTTGCCACATATCTGTGTTTGTTTGGCATTTTCTCACTTTCAATTTTCTAGTTACTCCTGATGAAGAGACAATTATAGTTCTCGAAAGCTCGAGTTGAAAGAAAAGAGTATACTCATTTCTACGTCAAGACTACCATCCCAAATATATAATACCTTTTTATATATTAATGAATCAGTCAAAATAATTATATTTGTAATTGATTGAATGTGTCAAAATGACGCGAAGAGAATGTTGAAAATAACTTTAACAATCCTTTCGACAAAATTCCGCAAAAAGTTGCATAAGACTTTAAACTACCAGATGTATCCAGGTTCACTGGCCATTGCATAAGGAGGACGTCTACCATCTTTCTTGTTGATAGTGCAGCTGATAATCACAAACTTAAAAGGGCACGGTGGATGGCAGTAAACTAGTATGGCATAGGGATATATTCAGGAAAGCATCACCAATGGGTTGTAAATTCTGAAAAGGTATTTTTCACCGGCAAGAACTAGAGCTACCTCAAGGTCATTTAGAAATGCAGATGTCATAATAGTTCCGAAGAAAAAAGTGAATAAATTCACAATTCAAACAATTGAACTTTAATTTCAATAAAAATTTAACTTCTATTCATTAAAATAAACTGTGTTTTATTGATATGACTAAGCACTAATATAATCTGTCTAAGCGCAACTTTGACACATGCTTTTCAGTTGATTAAGATAATAATTATTTAATTTAATTCGAAATTACACAAAGCGAAAACGCTTGAGTGCGTAGACTTCGGCACTAAAGAAACGAAATGTTTCTCCCAGACTATCTCGACATATTCACGAGGCCAAATTGGTCGGAGAATGTAACCACTCGACCGTTATTATGTAAATATTTTACGAACAGAAATTCGTTCTGGAGATGGTGTTCTAGTGCTTTCGCGCCTAACCGCATAGGATTTCTGATATACACTTAAACACACGTCGGAATGTTTCATAATTCAGTAGGATTTTCTATTATGAAGTTTTGATGTTTCTGGGTTTGGCCTTGCGTCTGTGTCTAGATTTTATGGCCTATATTATGGCCTCTAGAGAAGAGGAGTATGAAGTTATTGTTTCGGACACGGCCGTTTATACGTGGAACAGCCCAAGCAAACGCTCGAATTGAAGACTGGTGTGGGAAGTTGTAACTACCCGAGGAAAAATATTTTATTCATTAATTTATTACTAGTATGAAACTGCAATATTCTTGGTATCATGAAACAGCTATATACTCAGGAGAAGAATGAAGATCTGGTGTTGCTTTGAAAATATCTCCTATGTTAATATTTTCCCTATTTCGAGGTTAACGTTCATTGACATTGACGTCAAAATAAAATCCGGTTGAAAATGTTAGTAAAATTAAAATTATTGTGTTCAAAAACCTATTTTGTAATTATGAATAAATTTATTGGATAGGTTTCGGACATACGTCCATCTTCAGCGCATATTATAAACCGACTAAAACATTGATGTGTGCAGAAAATACAATCATCTAAATTGCTGACGCCGGACAGAAAATTAAAAAACCCAGGACATTTGGGTGAAATTTAGTTCTTTCGAATATAGTTTTTTCGAATAATATGAAACATCGTTTATATTTTGATTTATTTAAACTTTAAACCGCTTGTTTGCGATATAAACAAACAACAAAAACCAAATATCTACTAATAGGTACAACACAGCTTACAGTTTCCTCTTTTTGAGCTAATCTGGTAACAAAAATAATCAGAAAAACTCTTTTTTTTGGTATCATCAAATAAAAACAACGTATAATGATAATTTTTGATAGATCAAAAAAGATCAAATAGACTACATTCTACATTGTAACAACAAATTATAGGATAGGTCATCTAGTTTGGTTAGTAGATAGTTTAGGTAACCAAAAGCCTAAATTATTTATTAACTATGAATTGAAAGTATGTGAAAAGTTTCAATTTTAACGTGGTCAAGTTCTTTTTACTAATTTAACTTAATTTGATATTTTTCAGACTTGCTAATTACTGGCAAAATGTCTTTCTTTTCCATCAGAAATTCTTAAAAGAGGGAGCAGCTCAAATCTTCAAAATTATACTTTATTTTGGTCAGAGGAGATTCCGCATGTGTATTTAGCAAGTTTCTCTCTGGATTCAGCTTGTATGAAGCTTACGATTATAAATTAATTTTTAACTATGATTTTTTCTAATATATTGCTCATCTTTAAATCAATCGGGATTCCCCGGATACAAAATTTGTCCGGGTTTTACAAGGACAAAATAATTTGAAAGCCCCGTCCGGACAACCCCCGGACGCCCTCTAAACTAGGACAAATCCGGGGAAACCTGGACGGATGGTAACCCTAAAATACAGATCTACGCAAAAGGTTACCAAATATTCTAAATGTTGATCACGTTTAGGCAGATATGTTTGAATAAACAAGAAGTCGGTCGTTTGATTAACGTATTTGACTATTTTCCATAGGACTTGTAGTTTTTCCGGAAATCGAGATAAACCGTTTTTTACCCTTAAAAACTCACCCCCTTTCCCTTCCCGACCTCAGATCGCCCGTAATTTATTTTTTCTTTCATTTCTATTATATTCTTCCTGTTTTCCAATAGGTTCTATCCTACTATTAGTTTTTTTCACTTTTTATTATTTTTAGAGGCTTCTACCCTGGTCTATTTGTATTGTACCTACCTACTTGTTTTGTTCTGCGCCTAGAAAATTTGCTGATAAAGGTGATAATTCGCGCATTAAGTTTTCGTGAAGTGAAACAGTTTCAACGGAATTCGGGAATAACATAAAACCATATAAAAGCAATTAAACCAAAATCGTTTTTCCAAAGTTGAAAATGAACTAGAAAAGTTTCAAGGAACTCATTAACACATCCGAAGTTGTATAGTGAATAACGGATATTAAGCGGAAGTGATGTTCTTCGTATAACAAAATCGTACAAAACAAGTTTTAAACACGTTTCCCTACAGATGAAAAGTAAACATTCAATGTTCCAGTGAATTTTAAGGAAATTAAAGAATATCTTGAGAAACCTTTTACGATGTTTACGTTTCTTTTTGAATATCTAGAATTATATAATATTTTCGAGTAATGCTCTGATATCCGAGAAGTTTTTGATCTTGCTTCGTGAATAGGCAAGGGAAGAATTCATTTCGTTATGATTCAGGTATGCTTAAAGGAATGAGATATTTATCTTGTTGAGGATTTTATTACAACCCATTATGAATAACATCAACCTGAAAATCGTGGGAGAGAATCTGCATATTTTCATCGGAGCAGGCATTTAATGAAATGTTTGTACATACGACTATGTTTCAAAATTAAATTATATTTGTCTGGATTTCGCCGATCACTGGAACGTTTCACTTGACGGTTTTCATCAAACCAATCCAGAGTTTTTTATACTGGGAGTGAAATTGAGTATCAGAGTTATATGAATAACGAGCAACAATTTTAAAACATGCTAAGCAATTGAAACATTTTATGCCTACATACAGTAAAAAATCAATGTTGATATTAACTCTATTCACAGAATAGTATATTCTCTCTATATTAAGTCAATGAATGTAGTGATAATATAAATAAACTTGATTTATGATTTCAATCAATGTAATGAAATGAATACAAAAAAATTATTAAGTTCAATACTTCATTAGGAAATGAAAAATTTAAGAAAAGTATAAAAGTATTTCAATGGCGTTTCGGCTAGATATTTGCATTGATGAAGTTATATATTCTACTTATGGGTTACCTACACTTGTGCTGATTCCTTCAGTGAACCACCTTGTGATATATGACATTTTTCGGTTTGTTATCCGGTGGTTATCAGAACCAATAAAGAGGAGGATGGTTTTCCTACACCTGAATATTCCACGTACAATTGACCATGGGAAAAACAAGAATTTTTTAAATTCAGACCAAAAATACTCAAGGATTGGTTTCGCTTTTTTTTTACCGTCATGGTAAATGTAAGAAAAATCAGAAATTGAATTCGTTAAAACTCAAATGGCATATCGGTTGGGACCATCGCGTTCCTCGGATCGTCACTTTTGAATTTTTCTTTGAGTAGTCGCAGTCGCGTGAATCACATTGATTATCAGTTTTCTTATTAGCCAACGCGTTGCATTGCATATTTTTGGTTGGTTTAGATTTCGAAGCATGATGACTACTTTAATTGTAAATTGTGCTGTAGTAAGCTAGACTGGTCGCTTCGTTTTCGTCAATAGATTTGAATGTATGTAGAGTACCAATGATTTGAAAGTTGTTCTCATTTGTTCTCTATATTTTTGTTTACATTAAGATTCGAGTAATCATTTTTTGACGTGAAACTTTCCTATATTTTAAAAGTGATTTTTTTCTTCGTGGCGGGGACTAATCCAACAAATCGGAAATCATTAAAATCGGTCCAGTTGTTCTTGAGTTAAAAATGATGTAACTGAACCGACTTCGTTTTATTTATATAGATGTTTCGACAAAAATGACTGAAACATTTCTTGATAAGGTACTTTGTGGAATTGAGACAGAAAAACCATATTTCTGAAATTTCAAATTGAACTTAAGTATTGCTTTCTACAAAAAAATTCCATATCGTCCTTTAGGTATTTTTATTGAAACCAGAAGCAGAAAAACCAACTAATGAATAAATGGAAAAAATTAGAAGAAAAATGAAAAGAAAATGAGGAACTATTCCAAAAAAATAATACGTTCAGAGACACAGATTCGGATGAGTTGAAAGGCTTCAATTGTTTTTTGACAGCTGTTCAATCAAGCTATTCCTCAGAAAAATCCAGTCATGAAAGGAGAATGTAACACAGTATTTACACTTATATAAATGTAACTCATATAAACATATAAAATTACATCTCAAAGAATTATTCCTCGACAGAATCGCATATCCATCCAAAACTAATTGCAGTTTTTCCGAAAGTTACAATATAAATGTAGTTTTGATAATAAAAATGCAGATTTTGATTACGCAATTCATTTAAGCAATGAGAACCATTAATTTTAAAAAGACTGTTGTTATCAATGGTGTGAATAAGTTTTTTTTTTCTCAAGTATCTGCTCCATCAATTTGTAATTGATTATTACGTATCTGTTCAAAAATGGACACATTGTATCACAAAATTCGGGGAGTGGCATCGTCATAGTCAATTGAATTCGAGATACTCTTCTATCGGAAAATTCGTAATAACTTTGATGCCTTGATTGAAATCATATCAAAAGATGAAAAACAACACAGAATCAATGCAAATCGTTTCGAAATCGAACATTTGCAAGCCAAGACACTATCTAGTATTGTATTCCTACCGCAATCAATTCTAGAAAACCGAAGCCGGAAAATTCATCTAAGGTTGCACGTGGCCACCCGCGATGAAAATATACCCAATTCGTAATTGATTATTATGTATCCGTTCAAAAAAAAGGTACAATTTATCTCAAAATTCAGGGAGTTGCATCATCTAAGTCAGTTAATTTCGAGATAATTTTTTATAGGAAATTCCACGCAAACTTTGATGCGTTGATTGGAATCATATCATAGGATGACAAATAACACAGAATCAATAAAATTCTCTTTGAAATCAAACATATATGAGCCAAGATACCACACATTTCCAGTATTGTATTCCTACCGCCATAAATTCTAGAAAACCGAAGCCGGAAAATTCATCTAGGGTTGCACGTGGCCACCCCCGATGACAAAATACCCAGCCGACGCTGGAAATAAGTCGAAAAAGGCGAGGGGGCTTCTCCTGGACAAAATCAAGCGGCACAATGAAAATTTCCAGCGGCCCGTGGCGCTAACAACAAAAATAATCCGACCTTTCGCACCCCCAGGTCGTGACGTGGAATTTCCACTGTCTATACGCGCGACATTGCAGCTTCCGCCTTTATTGGCGGTTTTTCCTTTATTTCCTCGGTTTCCGGGATGTCTTCCGAAGCGTCAGCCATGACGGGTTTTTCTTTAAATCCAGGGAACAAACGCCCGGGCTACAAAGAAAAACCAAGCCGCATTGTAGTTGATTCAGAACGAATTATTCACACACTTTGTCGCTTGAAGATAATAATTCTCATTCAAATGTTGAATTGATGAATTGTTCACTAAGTCATAGTCGAATAGTATGAAAATACTGTAAAATTTAATTAAACTTGTTCAATATTATGAAGATATGTTATCATTGTACATATATGCAGGACCGGTATCGGACGAAGATTGGGATGAATTTGCATTTTTGAAATGTGGCAGAATAAGTAGTTTCTACTTATGCAGTCGATTGCTTTACTAGTGATTCTGTTTTCCTATTAGTATAGTATTGAAAATGTTATTTATCTGGTAGCGCCTATTTGATTTTTGGAAAATGCATTGCAATTAGAAGAAATTAATTTATTAACTCCCGAGTAATTGAGCTCATTTTTTAACATTGAAGTTGGAAAGAAAACTGAACTATTTGGTTGCGGTCTAGGAACAATTTTTATATTCGGATAAGAAATTTGGACATATGAAGCTAACTTTACCATAGTATGTTGAAAAAAATTTTTTTTGGCTGTCTCAGGAAATGTTGGTGTAAGTTGTTCAATACAATGGTTGAACGTTTTAAATACCAATAAATATATAATCGTTTTGTGTTTGAGGATTTTATTTAATTGATAAGCATCTTTTGTAATATCGTATCAGAATGGGAAGATTATACTCACCTCCTTCAAAATGCTTGCTTGAATTATCAATCAAAAGAATCTAAAAATCGAAATGTTTTTGAGATCAACGAAAAACAAAGCTAATTATTGATATACTAATTATTGATATACTCCAGATACTATGCTAAATATAAATTATAATTATGAAAAGTAATATCTCACATAAAGTGAACGAAATATGCATACACAATAAAACAGTAAATTCTAGAAATTGTCTATATAGTCCCTCGACTCAAGATCTGCATACAGCTTTTTCGATCTTTTCAGATCTCTTCAGTGCAGCTAAATCGACCCGAAGTGAATTGACACATTTCTTATTGTTCCCCAGTACAAATCGCAGTCGAACTATCATATGGGTAACAACCCATAGCGCCCTTCGCTGAAAATAAAAGGAATCAATTCAATGTTTAGACCGCAAATGCAGAACCTCTTCGAGAGAAAGATACCAAACAGTGAATTGTTAGTTTCTTTCATCTTTGGCGGCGGGCGCAATGAGTTGTAATCTATGTAGTCTGTCGGCCGCGATTTGTATTGGCGATCAATATGAAATTTCACTCCGGGTCGAGTACGCTACACTGAAGAGATCTAATAAGATCGAAACAGTTGTATGCAAATCTTGATTCGGGGTAACTTGTCATTTTCTATAATTCACTATTGCGTCGAGTAGCGGAATACATATAACCAGCTTCTTTTAGAACATTGTTTTATAACATCGAATTTTTGAAGAATTTTTCTTGTTCTCTTCATTTGATATATTTAATTGACTATGGTCACCGAATATATTTCACATGAATTGATTGAAGAAGAGTAGTGCCTGAAAATAATGTTCAGACAGTGAGTACCAATTAAAATATTAGTTGAACAAAAGGATAAACAAAACCTCTGAAATTGAAAGAGTAGTTTGTTAGCATTAGAGGCCGTTAAGTAAGTTTAAGTGCTCTGATGGACGACATAGAAACTGTCAATAGGAAGCATTATGCATGTTTACCATACCATTTGGAGGTTCAGATCAATAAAATGACTACCAAAAATATCTGGATTCTCGAATAATGCACCTGATTTTCTCTGTTTTTCCATCCATCTTATTCATCAGATTCAGCACCTAGGGACCACTTTCTTTCATAATTTGAAAAAGTGAATTTCTGGAAACAGATTCAATATCATGGTGCTAATAAAAGTTATTTTGAGCAGCTCAATGTTCCGTTATCTAGAGACGGTGAATCTGAATTTGAGCATATGGATGATTGAAAAATTTCCAAGAACGTAATCATAATTAGTTCTTGGACTTGTTTGTCCACCCTCGTACCTCTACAATCTTGATACAAATTTTCATGCTATTCGGAACTGATTTCAAGAATAAACCTTCGACGTCTATACCACATTGTAACTTATCAAAACGATAATCATCTGAAAAATTGTTCATGTGAAAATCGATACTTCATTAAAATCTACGCATTATTGAATTATACGGTTACTGCTTTGATCATTTTACATAGTAATTCGATTTTGTTGCCCACATCGCATATCGGCAACGTATGCCATTCCATAACGCCTGAGTATCAGATTTGGCTGCTTCTATTTAATTAAGTTTCACTGCCAAATGTATAGTGGTAATTAAGGGCAAAGAGCTGTTTCATTATGCTTGAACGTAAACTGAATGAGATGCAGGAGATAGGAGATTTTTTACGACACTGAAATCCTTACAAACTCTATATATTTATATCTGTTCGATTGCTGATGCAATTTTGAAATAGCACAATAAAAAGCTGAATAATACAGAATCGCAAAATGGTATCATATAGCAGGGGTGGCAAGATTTGTGTATATAAGATCTACTTTTTATCACAGAAATGTGTTGCGGTCGACTTTAAGTATAAGCATAGAAAGAGGTGTGAAATGTATAGTAGGTTTAAACTTTGTGTTCTAGTTAAAAAATAGCTTCATATAAATCTTCTCTTCCTTTGTGATCCAGTAAAATTTTTTGGCTAATGTTTTGATACATTACTCCGTTTTAAAAGGAAATGAATGCAATTCTATGACTTCTTCATTTCTATCAAAATCTTGGAATCTTAACTCATAAATTTCACTTCAAAGAGAGAGAGCGGTCGAGCGAAATTGGTTTTGCGATCAAGCGGTCGATCGCAATCGACTTGTTGGCCACCCCCGCCGTATAGCCTAGTGTAGCTTTTTGAAGCTACGTTTATTTCTGGAAATCACATTCAACCAATTTTAGATACATTTAATAAACGATTTCTGCCTTCAGTATGAATTTACTCAACATCAAAATGGAATTGGCATCAGCAATTCTGAATATATGTCTTTCAACAATTAAATTAGAACATTCAGTACGAAATTATCTTGTAAATGCAATTGTTAACTGTGAATCGTTCGGCTGCAATTTGTGAATGAAAAAATTGAGTATGCAGCAACGTATACGTGATAGAAGTGAAACTTCTCAAATAACGGAACGTATGCGTGGTAGCTCAGCTGCTCATATGTAGCGCAGTGATATCAAGTTTTCCGAAAAAAGAATACCTGAAATTTATTCCAGAAATTTTGAGAATTTCCTGAATGAAAATTGAACGGTCCCTAGGGTTCCCAACATTTATTCACATATAAAATATTCAGATAGAGTACCCATTTCATATCTCTTCATCAGAAGCTTAGATTTTGAATAATGCACAATCTAAATGAAGGTTTTATTTGACCAAATGGTGGGAAAAAATATCCATATGATGAACGCATAGAAATAATTGGCTGCCACCAATAAAATATTCCAAGTTCACCTTACTGAATCTTCAATTGAAAAATATTTGCTTAAAACGTTACTAACGCTTTATTCGTTAAGCTAAAATTTACTATGTTCATTTCCTTCGAACTGATACAACAGGGAAACAAAAGTAAAGAACGTTAAAAGTTCGATTTTCTTTAGCCAGTTAAACTATTATGTATTGAAAATTACCCTAGAAGCCAAAGCAGAAGTCGAACTAAACACGGCATAACTAGACTATAAATAGTTGATTGCGATAGTCTATGCATGAGCGTATGACGACTGGACACTGGAGAAATAACCAACTTACAATTTACCTTCCAAGGAAGCACCTCAGGAAGAATACAGAACGAAATTCCGATCTGTGGATCTGACTAATATTGCAGGGAAGAAATCAAATTTGATTAAATAACATCGATTATTATTTGAATGAAAAATCTCTTATTCCCTATGAATTCGTAAATCCAAAATTTTTTCCTAGATCTGGGGACGAATCCCGAAAGTTGACATCACTGATGTAGAGTCTGAGGCGTCTACGGCCGGCCGCACATTGACTAAAATCGGATCCGATTGTCTGAAACGGCTTCAAATCGGACCACTAGCGCACACTGCAGACAAAATACGCCCGATTTTATTTGAATGTCAAAAGCAGGGATATTTTTCGACCGTGGTAATCAAATTTTCAGTATCGCACATGGTTTGACAATTCCTTTTTCTATACTCCCTGTCAAAAACTGACAGAAATAATCGTCTGTTTGCGGTAGACTATGCAAAAACAATGCACGGCTTCCGGTTGTCGGATCATACTTTTAATCGGTCCGATTGGTAGGACGCACTGCTCGTGCATCCGAGTCGGACGTCCGATCCGATATCGGATCGTAGGTGTGCGATATGATCGTATAAAAGTATTTGAGCGTCAGATGGCCTGATCCGACGATCGTTTCAGACAATCGGTACCGATTGTAGTAAATGTGCGGCCGGCCTTCAGTGTGCGCATGCACTACACTATTTTATTCTATGGTTTATATATATAGCTCCCTTACTCTTTCTCTCTACACCATATGTGTTTATCTTTCTTCTCCTTCATGTAACGAAATGTGATTGAACGCGATGCGTGCACTAAATTTTATTCTCAAATCTTGTCTATCGATCAAATATCGAATAGCCGACTACGAAGTTTTCCTTCAAAAATCTTTAGTCAGTTGAATATATTTAACCAGTAACAAGTTAGAATATGATAAATATTTCAGTAGAGAATTCAAAAAGATTCGTTCAGTGAATCGATAAACATTTTTGGTAATTAATTACTATCAGATAATGTGTAGGTTTCTGAATGCTTGACAAAATGAAAAATCACCAGAATAATAGCTCTTTAGTTTTTGCTTTGGATATGAACTGGCATATCCTTTCTACTTGTTGGATATTTTGACACCCCTGTCATTTGACAACCATAACTTTCAGCAACTTTCTGTAGGTTATGTGGTTTATGATGTTACGGTTGCTGAGTAACTTATTTAAGAGTGCCTTTCAACTGCAAATTAATTGAATTCCAAAGTTACGAAAATGTTTGTTTCCAGAAAATAAGCTAAGTTACCTAACAAGGTAGAAATATATGAAAAACCATCAAAAAATTGAACGGAAGAATTGCTCAATCTGCGAAATGTAATAGTTCTCCTTACTGGGCATCGTCTTGTTAGAGCATACTAGGCCGAGCTACAGAGATTTTTTCATGTAAAAAGTGTTAGAAGAAAACCAGCTGCGCCATTGTTTGTAAAATAGTTCCACATGATATAGTGATATGTTTTTCACTCGACTTTATTATTTATGTCTTTGTTATTAACAATTTTATGCAAAAAATCGTTAGTTTTTTGCTTATAAAATTGAAACTATCAGAGTAATCGTGATGATGTCAATAGACTTATTGTAGAAAATGAAAAGACAAAAAAAATGAGAGGTCGGACGACTCGATCAGACCCTTAGTCTAAAGGAAAATTGGAAAAAATCGTCCAAAATGCAGTTTTTTCAAAAGTTCATAACTCGGTTATTTTTTGAGTTGTAGCGTAGATCCTCCGGTTAGTATTATTTATCAATATAAAATTTATTTGTGCGAAGAGCAGGAACTGTCCGATGCATAGTTTTTGATCTGTGGCCATTTGATTATGTTACTATGCAATTTTCCAGCAGACCTGAATGCGACAGATATGGTCTGATTTTAATTTACTAAAAAGATTTTGAAAGTAGAATTCTCATAGTTCAAAACGTTCATCTTGGTTTTCCATAAAAACGCTGAGAAATATGTTAGAAATGAAGCTGAACATGACGAAAAACGGCCGAGCGCGTAAGAGTAGTTGAAGAGTGGGGGTAGAGCAGCAGGCAAGGAGGAGTATGACATTCGAAAGCGTCGAAATTTTGAACGTGACAGTAATTTCTAAACGTTGTCAGATAATAATTGTAAACCCCCACTCTTCAACTACTCTCACGCGCTCGGCCGTTTTTTGTCATGTTCAGCTTTATTTTTAACACATTTATCAGCGTTTTTATGGAAAACCAAGATAGACGCTTTGAACTATGAGAATTCTACTTTCAAAATCTTTTTAGTAAATTGAAATCGGACCACACCTGTCGCATTCAGGTCTGCTGGAAAGTTGCATAGTAACATAATCAAATGGCCACAGATCAAAAACTATGCATCGGACAGTTCCTGATCTTCGCACAAATGAATTTCATATCAATAGCTAATACTGGCCGGAGGATCTACGCTACAGCTCAAAAAATAACCGAGTTATGAATTTTTGAAAATTGCATTTTGGACGGTTTTTTCCAATTTTCCCTTAGACTGAGGGTCTGATTGAGTCGTCCGACCTCTCATTTTTTTCGTCTTTTCATTTTCTACAATAAGTCTATTGACATTATCACGATTACTCCGATAGTTTCAATTTTATAAGCAAAAAACTAAAAAAATCGCGATTTTTTGCATAAAATTGTTAATAACAAAGATATAAATAATAAAGTCGAGTGAAAAACATATCACTATATCATGTGGAACTATTTGACAAACAATAGCAGAGCTGGTTTTCTTCTTACACTTTTTGCACAAAATGCTCACTCTAAATCTCTGTAGCTTGGCCTATACCTGAATAACATGGAGCTGACAATAGATACCTTGCATGAAGACGACGCGGCAAGAAGATAGAAAAAGCTCAACTCTTGCGGCTGGACCATTGATTATTAGACCATAGGAAACAAGAACTATTTGGACAGCATGTAGCCTGGAAAATACAAAACCCAACTGGTGGAGAATCTGTGAAAACATATAAAATAAACGAGAGTGTATTGAGAGTGATTGTAAGGTAAGGCAGAAAAATACAAAAAGCCAAGGCCTAAGTGCAGCTTGATAATACGACCGCCTCAAGAAAAAAAAAATTGATATAGGAACAAGAAGATAACTCTCGCTCCTTCTCACGTTTAACTATGATCAAATTTGATAATAACGGAAGAGATATGTGTTGTTCCTGAGTGATATTAGTTTGTTATGTATATATGATTCACCATAAAAGTATCTGGAAAATTCAATTTTTCCCTATGAGTGATTCATAGAGCAAACTTCCTTGACGATTTTCAAATACCAAATCAGTTCTATGATTAATGTTTTCATATTTCTAAATTGCTCTCCTGATATTTTCAATCTATTCAGAGTTAAAATATGGTATCGATTTATGAAGTGATATCAGTATTGTTAATACTATCAACTATACTATTGAAATATTAATGATAGTAGTTTTTCCTTAATCTAGATATGAATTCCTTCGACTTCTGAAAATTCATTATCCTCTCCTCCATTACAGTCAGTACCAAGTCTCTTTAATGAAAATCCTATTTTTGTCCTACAATTCAAGGAAAGACTCGCTACAGAGAGGGCGCGTCTGGATATTAATTTTTCCGTATTATTTTTCCGTTCGCATATTGAATCTCCTTTTCGTTTCAAGAGCAAAATCCTCTGATTTCGAAGTGCGGCTTTTCATTAAAACCTGGAGAAACGACAGCCGACGAAAACGAAAGAGAGCCGAGCTTGCTTTCATACCGGGAGACAAACAGGGAATTGCTCGCCAAAATAAGAAAACGAAAACCAGTGGTGCTCTAATAAATCGAAAAAATATTAATAAATTAATATTTCATCTATATATAAATATATATATATATATATATATATATATATATATATATATATATACAGGGTTATTCACGTTATTCGACACTAAGAGGATAGATAGATAGGGACCTATTAGAACTATATTTCAAAAATATTTTCATGTTGTACAAGGTGTTCCAAAAACACGAAAAGTATCAAAGTTGGTATTTTTTAAATAGAATACCCTGTATATTATTTCATTTTTGGATTTTACAGTGAAAACAAATGCCAGTTTCATTGAGGTTTAATTCTCCTGAACATTATGGTTTTCGAAATATCTCGTATTTTGTGAAAATGTAGTATCAGTTTTAACGCTCAAACTCCCAACTCGTGTTTTCTTGTTTTCAACCAAATTAATTAATGATGACGCCTACTAACTGGATCAAACTTTATGTTGCACTTGTAAAATATTGACTAACTTAGACTTAGTGTGTAAAAATAAAGCTAAAATAATTGCAATCTTTAAACGGCACTAACTTGTTTCGCTCAAATGGGACACCCCGTATTTTATGTCACCAACAGATGTAAAATTGAATTGTCTATCGAATACCTGAATACATTCCAATCGATATCTCTTCACGTTTTCAAATAAAATGAACATTTTCATCTTGCAAACTGATTTTAAGAAATTTATCATTTATCAAGTCGCCTATGGCGTATTGAGAAATCAGAATTGATTGAAATAAACATCAAGATCATAATAAATGCGTTTATTTTTCAATATCTTGAATGTTATGTACTAGTTCAAATTATGAAGGAAAAAAAGTTATGGATATGAAACAAGCAATATTTCATATCAAACGTTCAAAATGGCGACCACCAGACTCTAAACACAAACGTATTCTTTTTATAAAACCTTCAGCAACATCTTATAACATACGCAGGATATTATTTAGAAAAGCTGCTCTGATACGCTGTTTTCATGGGCGACTTGGTAAATAAAAAATTTCTTAAAATTAGTTTGCAAAATGAAAATGCTCATTTTATGTGAAAATGTGAAGAGTTATCGATAGAAATGTATTCAGGTATTCGATAGACAATTAAATTTCACATCTGTTGGTGACATAATATACGGGGCGATCCATTTGAGTTAAACAAGTAAGTGCCGTTCAAAGATTGCAATAATTTTACCTTCATTTTCACACACCAAGTATAAGTAAGTCAATATTTCCCAAGTGCGGTATAATACACACCTCCAACACCAGACAATATGAAACAGCGTTTCAGAAATGCTTTTCATATTCTTCCTGTAGAAATAATTTTTTTGGCAATAGACTATATCCAAGAACTAAAACTTTTATTTGTCATTTTGGAAAATCTCTTCAGCGACAAAGTGAATGATTCTGCTCATTGAAAGTCTCTAGGAAGCCTTGGAAACAAAAGCTTTTCATTAATCGGTAGATTCAACTACTCAACGATAATTCCGTTTTATTGCTATTTGATTACTTCCGATAAAATTCATATTTTTCTATTGAGTTATGGATTTCTTGACATTCCTTCTCATTTAATTAATGTGAAGAATTTTCAACCAATATAATTTTTCCTCTCTCACAACCACATCTTTGCCATTTTCCTGATCCATTCTTCAACCGAATACATTTAGAAATTTTGGATCGATTAATCCTATTTAAGAATTTACGTGCTTTCAAATCAAATTTTGCATTTTCTTTGCGGCAGCTTAAACATTTCATAGCTTCTGAGTTGAGCCTCCAAAAAAACAATTAGGGGAGTTCTGATGTTAATCGGTGATGGTAATATAGGTACAAAACCGTCCATAAATTCGGGCGTCCCTAATTGTTTGGACCGTGCTTCAACTGCAAATATTCCGACAAAAAAATCGTATAATGGATCAATGGCAAATGGGGTGAGAATGGCTCAAAGAGATCGCATTTTGTAGGGCAAGAAAGAGTGTTTCCTCAATTAAATACGACTGAAATTGATTGGCGAAATTGTTCGATGAATCGGAGCCATTCCGTTATTTTCGTAATCTGCAATTGTCACCGTAATATTCTTTCTTTATTTCTTCAACCCAGACGACACGTACTTATGTTGGCAATTTTCATTTGATTCTTCATTCTAACGAGGAAAAGAAATTAGATCTCCAAATAAACTGATAAAGATATTCATTTTCTATATTAATAAATAGCTATCAATTGATGATATTAAGCGAGATACCATGTTGGGAAAAAATCATTGATCAGATTTAGGTTCTTCCATAGGAAATCGAAAAAAAAATTCTGTAGAGATATTTCATTAAACTAACATCTGAATATATGTAATCAGCCTGATTATTATATATATATATATATATATATATATATATATATATATATATATATATATATATATATATTTATAAATATATATATATATATATATATATATATATATATATATATATATATATATATATATATATATATATATATATATATATATATATATATATATATATTATATATATATATATATATATATATATATATATATATATATATAAATATCGTTAGTTTTGGCTAGCTGATAGCTTCATAAAAATGGGGCTTTCTCTAAACTGATTTTTCGGTTTTTCAATATACACAAAAATTTTGGTATTATTTCATTTTATAAATCAGAAGTTTTTTACCTTCTTCTTCAGTAAATATATCTTTGATCATTATCTCGTTTTGTTTTGAATCAGATCAGATTTATATGTCCCATATTCACTAAAAAATAGTGATGAGAAACCTCCAAATTTTCTTCATGTCAGTTAAATGGCTTGAATAAATAAATACATATATATATATATATTTATATATATATATATATATATATATATATATATATATATATATATATATATATATATATATATATATATATATATATATATATATATATATATAAATGCAGGTATTATTTATTTGAACTATTTTTTCTATTTCTGTATTTTCAATCATTTTTCTTTCATTTGTAATAACTGGCAAGTGGTGGTTACTAAAATATGTTATTCATTAGTAAACTAAATCTCGTCAGTAAATTCGTTATTTTGAAAACACTTTTCAATAAACCACCACTTGTTATTGCAAATTGGTTGATTGAGCAGGTACATTCTCTTTTTCCGGTGCCGTACCCGGTTTCGGGCTTAGGCGACCTCTCTACAACTATTCGTGTTGTGCGTGGTACAGTGATACACGAATAGAAGGGACCTACAGTTTTACGACGGTTCCGAACGCCTTTATTGAGAGGCTTCACTAGGCAGAATACTTCTCGGTGGTTTGCCATTGCCTTCCGAGAGGTGGCTCCGCATTAATTCGTTGGTTTGGCCGGTATTCGATCCACCGACCTTCTGTTTAGTTGACCAACGCACCGACCTACGGACTACGGAGCCACTGCAGGTACATTAAGGCTGAGGAATCGGATAGTTCCCAATCGTTCCTAATTCCCATTAGGTTTGTGTCCGAGATTGAAACCTCGTACCTGTAATAATATTTGAATTACTCAACTCTTGATAATGGCTTCACCTAACAAGCCGAATGTCGAGATTCTAATAAACCTGATTTATCCCGAGAACCAATTTATACACGACTACTGAAACTCTTCTAAACAAATATATATATATATATATATATATATATATATATATATATATATATATATATATATATATATATATATATATTTATATCAAATCTCTAGAGAAGATCAAGGATTATTTCTCCATCCATTCGATTTTCAGCGTAGATCTTCATATGAAGGACCGCTGATCCTTCTAAATTGTTAGTTGATGGAATTTAGTTCAGACTTGTTGCCACAAATTGAATTTATCCGTAGATGCTGAATGAGTGAATATTTATGGGCTAATCCTCTGCAAATATACACTTAGAAGTAGCAGAATTTATAGTCGAAATTATAATCATGTAAAATACCGTCGATCGTTTAAATTGCCGATAAACTCAAATGGAAAATGGATTGTTATGGTTTTAGTTAATTGAAAATTTTCTATACATTATACATGAATTGCAGAGTCATTATTCATTGTGATACGTTCCACACAAAAGAAAGATTGATTGTATTAACAATAGCTCTTTTCGAAGTTTCATTTGTTTATACAAAATATTATTTAATTTCTATAACAATATATAAATTGGCGTCATTATCTACTGTTATATATTCGATAGGAAAAATAAACGAATACGCTTTCAAACTACATTGTTTTCAATAGCTGAAATGAAAAATGATATTGAAAAACATTTTGACTATAGAATTCGATACATTATATTAACAGAACTTCATTTCCTTTATCGATGCATAAAGTTATCATTTTGTTACTATTATAATGAAACTATATGACATTAAAGCACGCTATTAAAATAAGCCAAATTGAAGGAAAATTAATACATAAAAGTAAAATCAATTCAATATTGATTTTTTGAAAATATAATTGTGAATGTAGTAAGTTCAATCAAACTTTTCTCCGTCAAGGAGACAAATGTGGATAACTATCACAAAAACTTTTTCTTCCACATGTATAACTCATAGCACATAACACAAAGGACCACCATTAAGTTTGAGAGTTTGAGTTAATAACGTCATACATACATATATATATATATATATATATATATATATATATATATATATATATATATATATATATATATATATATAAATATATATATATATAAATATATATATATATATATATATAAAAATATATATATATATATATATATATATATATATATATATATATATAAACATATTATATATATATAAATATATATACATCTATATATAAATATATTATACAAATATATATATATAAATATATATATATATATATATATATATACATATATACAGGGTCACTCACGGTGGATAGTAGGTTAGACGTTTACGGAGAACGGGACATGAGATTATTCTGAGAATTTGGTTTCATGGGTAATTGATTTTGCTCTATCGATCTAAAATAATAGTGGCGCTGCGGCGTTGCCGCTTATGCTAAACTAAAAAGTAGCAGCAACTATGAAATTTCAAATGAGACACCCTATATATTATTTCATTTTTTGCTTCTCTACCATTTTCCAATTGTTTTTGTATGATACTTCCCTATACCTATCTTCAGAGGTTTTCGATAAATTAAATGGTTTCCTTATTTTTTTGTGCAAAACATGGCTTCAATTAAATGTTCATTACTAAGGTATTCAGATTCGTAGGACGCTAAAATTTCAGGTGTAGTTTACCAAGTTCCGACGTATTAGGAATATTCTAAGGACTTTGTTCTCCATTATACAGGGTCCTTCAAAATTTGAGATTTTAACGATGAATACAAAAATAGTAGAAAGTGCATTTTTTTGAATGTAATACCCTGTATATTATTGAATATCTCGAAAGAAAATTGAAATTTCTTTCAAATGATATATCATGTTCCTATACCTAAAAAGTCAGATTTCCGAAATAAAAGCAAGTTTCTATAAAAATCGGATTATTTAGCCATATTTTGTATTAGGTAGCTATGAAATGTCAAGAAAGAGGTCATTATGAAAATTTGACAATTAGTCCATCAACAATAAGAAGTTCGCGCGTTCATTAACGATAATTTGATTTGAAAACAATCAAAATGGAAGGCAATAACTATTCTCATGAAGTTTTGATGAAGTTATTTATTGTACATGGTCAATGTGACCAAATAATAGCAAGAACATGCAGAAAATTCAATAAAATGTATACATATTGACAACCAATAAACGAGAGAAAATTTGTATGTTTACAAAATAAGTTTATCACTTATGGGTCAATACTGAAAGCGAAACGAAATTTACTAAATCAATAAAAAACAATTTGCGTTACGTAAAATAACATAACATAAGTGATAAAATTATTTCGTAAACGTACAAATTTTCTCTCGTTTATTGGTTGTCAATAGGTATACATTTTATTGAATTTTCTGCAAGTTCTTACTAACATTTGGTCACATTGACCATGTACAATAAATAACTTCATCAAAACTTCATGAGAATAGTTATTGCCTTCCATTTTCAAATCAAATTTTTGTTAATGAACGCGCGAACGTTTTATTGTTGATGAACTAATTGTCAAATTTTCATAATGACATCTTTCTTGACATTTCATAGCTACCTAATACAAAATATGGCTAAATAATCCGATTTTTATAGAAACTTGCTTTTATTTCGGAAACCTGACTTTTTAGGTATAGGAACATGATATATCATTTGAAAGAAATTTCAATTTTCTTTCGAGATATTCAATAATATATAGGGTATTATATTTGAAAAAATGCACTTTTTACTATTTTTGTATTTATCGTTAAAATCGCAAATTTTGAAGGACCCTGTATAATGGAGAACAAAGTCCTTAGAATATTCCTAATACGCCAGAACTTGGTAAACTACACCTGAAATTTCAGCGTATTACTAATCTGAATACCTTAGTAATGAACATTTAATTGAAGCTATGTTTTGCACAAAAAAATAAGGAAACCATTTAATTTCTCGAAAACCTCTGGAGATAGGTATAGGGAAGTATCATACAAAAACAATTGGAAAATGGTAGAGATGCAAAAAATGAAATAATATATAGGGTGTCTCATTTGAAATTTCATAGTTGCTGCTACTTTTTAGTATAAGCGGCAACGCCGCATCGCCACTATTATTTTAGATCGATAAAGCAAAATCAATTACCCATGAAACCAAATTTTCAGAATAATCTCATGTCCCGTTCTCCGTAAACGGACTAAAAATGGACTTTTTGTAGTTTTTCAACATCCATTTTTGTAATACTTTCCTGAGCACCCTGTATATTGAATGTCAAAATACTATTCATCTTACGCTAAAACAGAACCACCTCTATTAGGAAATTCATCTTTATTGGGCAGTAATCTCGTTTTTTTTTGAAGAAAAATATGATTATTACTCGATCTGCATACGTAATTTTTGACAAATAAATTCAAATATTTCCGAAACAGTTGAAGATAGGTATAGGACATTATATATAAAATCTATCTAGAATTTTGTGAAGAATCCAAAAATGTAATAATATACAGAGTGTCCCATTTGAAATAAGCAAGCTGATTACCTACTTCCGGTATAACCGGAAGTGCCATCACTTTGAAAATATTTTAGCCGGATGTCCCCCATCGACATTAGTACACAGCCAAATTTTCAGATATTTCCTATGTTTAGTTTTCCATATATCCATCGATGCAGTTCCTGGTGGGACACCATGTATATATATATATACATATTTACTTGCAATATCAGGCTTTTTAGATTTGAATACCGATTTTATTTACAAATCAATAGAACAAGATGCCATAGCACCCAGACATTATTCATTTTCTCAGCAACAATCTGTGTGGAACAAAGTAGTGTTCGTGTATACTTTCATACATACACACAAATTAGTTTCCTAATTATTTGATTTATGGATTTACTTCAATATTACACCTAATGATTGTTGCGGATGTGCTTCATGCTTGGTTCGATATTCTGAAGATGTGGATGGTGTTGAAAAAATTAAATCTGTATTTGAAGTTGGTCTATTGGAGAAAGTGGTGGTTATAGTTGAGTGAATGTTTTCGAAGAAGTTGGGTTGTTTGAGCTTGAGATTGTTGAATAAATTATTGTGTTGATTCATGTTGTTTATAGGAAAAATTGAATTTGTATATTGTAATTGAATGTTATATATCCGTTCAACCATTTATGACTTAAGTTAATTCATTTCGGATATTACATAATTTTTATTTTTCACTTTTATATTAATCGTTGATTTTACCTTAGATATGGCTGCTATAACAACAATCAGCAATGCAGCAATCATTATGCCCAAGGGCGTAATGAGCAGGCATAATAGATCATAACGCTCGCTAATTGTACGACGAGAAATTAAGCAACTTCCATTAATTAAATACTTCATAATCCTTGTCGCATACGACTCTGGATTTCTCCGGCAATGAATTATTCGCAGCTTTGGCTGCATTTTCTATGATATTCAAGGGCAAATTCATTTTCATTTCCATTATTTCTATAAGACTACACAAAAAAAGCAGCAATGACATTCACTAAATATGATGACAAAAATATTCACAAACCTCAAAATATCAACAAATGACATGCATACTATGAGAAGGAAAATGGAAAGTATAGGAGCCATGAACCGAATTTAAAATCGATTTTTCATCATAATAAAATAATTTTTTCGTGAAAAATAAAATCTGGTATGCATCATCCCTCGGGCCGATTGTTACCCTCCGGGCGTTAGGATCTATATAACGCACGTGGTACATAAATAACTATTTATTTCTTAACTCTTGGTAAAATTTAATATATATATATATATATATATATATATATATATATATATATATATATATATATATATATATATATATATATATATATATATATATATATATATATATATATATATATATTATATATATTTATATTCTTATGAGAACAGTTTAGTTGATTCTGAAGAATAATCAGATTGAGGCTTCAGAGATTTATACTAACGACATATGGCTTAAATTTCCTGTTTCCAGATACTGACTTCACAAAGGATGAAGAAACGACATTATTCTCACAAAGTTTCAGAAACGGTTGGTATACATCCAATTGTTTTCTCCTGGATGTTTCAATATCCTCAAATAACGAAACTATTGAGAGATATTTGTATTTTGCCTTCAAAAACAAACTTAGCATAATTCACAAGAAAATCAACATTCAAGTCACAATCTCGAAATCAGCGGATTATTCACTTTACTTTTTCATTGATACTGATCAACCTGATTTATCATTATTTTCACAGTTACTTATTCTCCCAATTTTTTCGTGAATATATAAGATGAGTCTTAACGAATATTGATGCTCTCCCTGAACTGTCAGATCCTACTCATATACACTTTCATATAACGACGCGAAATTCTAAAGACCCTGAAATACTCCGTCCCTCGTGTATTCGACGGATGCAGTCTTTAGTCTTTCGTTTCGTGAAATCCAATTTCACATTCATCCTCTCACCGCCCCCTAGGCGGCTTAATGATAATGAAAATGACAAGAATGAATTTCAATATACCTACCTGAATCGGGACATAAATATTACGCTCAACGGCCCTTAAGCCCCGTTCACAATAAGGTGTAATCAGTGCTTCAGTCGATAGGAAATGGAGCCAATAAAAACTCCGATAAACTCCAATGAATATATAGTTCCATATAAGTAGAAAAGAAGGCAGACAAATGGTTCGCGGAAACGGACGAAAAGAAACGTAGAGAGTGCATTGTCTCACGTTTCTTATGGTCTCTCTTCTCCAGCCACCCTCTCCCATAGGGGCGCTCAAATTGTACGATAAAAAGGGAATAGATTGCCGAATCGAAGCGGAATGAAAAAATAAGGCTCTGGTACGTGTTTGAAATCCCGGATTCGATAGATAATTCTTTCTTTGTTTTCTGATGAATAATATTATCGCTGCCGGCTGAGATAGAAGAGTTATGGAGAATTGAAGCAGTGGTGAGTGGTACCTACTATTATATCTACAGAAAATTTTTGAAGTGAAGCTTTTTATCGCTTGTTACACTTCAAACACTTGGCGAATGAAATCTGTACGTTTACGCCTGGCGTTGCTAGGCGAGCAAGACATCTTTATTCGCATATGCGTATTGTTTTTAGTAGTAATTCAGTAGAAGTTGAGGATAGCGATAATGTAGTCAGATAGGAACCAATACTTCTAAATTTTAGAAAAATACTTCGTCACTTTCGCGGTTTGCAAAATTATGCTTCAATATCGAACCGAAATTAAAATTGAAAGATAATTTATTTTATTAAAAAAAAAGTGTGCCAACTGCATTGCCTACTGTACAACCACGCCTGAGTAGAAAACCATAATAAAATTTGAAAAATAATTTCTTTTATTAAAAGAAAAATTCACGAACTGCATCGCGTATCAACAGCGAAGCAATTCAATGCGATTCGAACAGAATAGCCTTCGCGAAGCTCAAGAGGAAAATAATTGAAACCCACAAAGGATCATCTTTCGATATGAACTCAATACACGTACCAAATTGCAACCCGCTATCTCAATCTACAGAAACTGTGGAGCAAATTATCAAATACCGAGAATTATCTACTTGAAAACGGCGGCAGTTGAAAAAAAACCTCAATACCAAAATTTCAACTCATTTGGTTTAATGGCAGCCGCTGTAGATGCCCTCATAATAATAATAATGATAATTATAGCCTTTATTGTAGTATGTTTGGCTTATAGTAGTATAAAAATATAATATGTAGAGAGCTTGAATTATAAGAAAATATTTTAATGCAGTCTTCAATCTAGGCATGGTCAAATTCCTCAGATTCACAGGAAACTTGTTATACACTACGCTGGAAGAGTACATTGGGCGTATCATATCTGGGAATCGACTTAACATTTGCATACCTTGTGCAATACCTGTCATGATCACCAAATTTTTCGAATTACTGGTTGTGATTTTTGACGTGTAATGCAGCTTTTAGTATAGAGTATAAAGATATCAAGGAATTTCAGCAGTCTACTCTCAACAAAGTACCTCCTAGGAATCTCTCGGCTGCCCAAGAGGCAACCGCACAAGCCTCTTCTGGGATACAAAAACTCTTCGCCATCCTACAGAAGAACTCCAGAGGACCGATGACAGTAAGCCAAACTGTAGTATATACCCATGAGATCCACCAGGTTCAAAGCTGATTTAATCTGCAAAATAGCAAAATAATATGCTGAAGCTGCGAGTCCCACCACAGTAAAGCGTCCGCAATGAAACCCAGGTATTTCACTTCCTGTGCAAAAGGTATATTAACAGTATTATTCCGAAGGACTTCTGATATGTAAATTCAACAATGTTGTTTTAGATTTGTTTAATATCAGTCTATTCCTCTATGAACCGTGACATGAACAAAATCGTGTTGAAAATCTACTCCCATACCTGACTGTTGACATTCGATACGCTGCAATAGTTTTTTTTGATATTTTCGGGGGAAATACGACTACAAATTGAAAATCTTTTTTTTGGATATGGAAAGTTGGAGGACGGATTTCGTGAAAATTATATTGAAACTAACACACATATTTTTGTGTTATTTGATTTTCAAGAATGTGTATACAAAAAATGACAGAAAATGTTCGTAGAGAATCTACATATATATACATGTACTTGACTTTTACATATTTACATATATACGTCAAACCTAACCTGTCGAGTCTCATTGAATAACCTACTTATATACACATATGTATTTCATTTATCTCAGAGAAACAACGTGTCATATACAAGTTACATTGATGATAATACCACCCTGACCCAGGAATCAGTCCTGTAGTAATTTCCTTCGAAACGTCATCATAGCCAACGATCTAACCTCAACCCAGAGCCAATTTTCTTGACCTAAGCCAAGTTGGTTCAATTAATCTAACACGATGTTACGTTTATAACGCCATTAATGTCCGGCGGAAGTCCAGCACGGACCGGGCAGCAGCAGCCAGTTCACTTTGAATTTCGATCTCAGATCCGGCGGTTATTATGGCTTCCAGTCCTTGATTGGCTGAACAGGGCCTTTAATTTTCTTATTAAGGGAGTGAACTTGGTTTCCAGCTTGACGATGAATGGATGTGAAGTAAATTTCAGGTAATAACATGTTTGGGAATATCAATTAACAGTATACATTTTTTGACATCAAAATGATCTAAATCATCTTTAATTGAGTGTGAGGAACGTGCTCAGCGGGCCCATAAGTAGGTATGTATTTTGTAAAATGAGTATCAGTGCTATTTATACCTCCAGTATAGACCTGTGTCGATCGTGATTGATCGAATCTTTTTGATTCGATCGCAACCTATACACGAGTGATCGAATCACGAATTTCTAAAAGACCCGATCTTATTTAACCCGATCCCGATTTACTTGACAAGACTAACCAAATTGCACTTTATTTTCATATGTTTTTACACAACAGTATATAACTAATTGCTTGCTGATACAATCGTTTAAATGCTTTCATTCATCGCACTCTTTCTCGTGTTGTTTTGAATTTTGACACGTAATCCAAAAGGAACCGATTTTTTCAGGAACGCTCGCGTAGAAGAGTCGCGACCTGTCGATCTCTCAGTCTTTTGGGTCGCGAAGTCGATCGATCGCGTCTTGATCGAGATCGAATTCAGTTTAAGATCGAATCAGTGACATGCTGATATATGTACTGTCGATCTCTCTGTCTTTTGGGTCGCGAACTCGATCGCGTCGTGATCGAGATAGAATTCATTGTGAGATCGAATCAGTGACATATATAGGTATGACCCGCGACACGTGATTTTATATTCAGGTTTTGCTTGCGTGTTTTAGTGAACTTAGTTAATATTATCGTCGTCTCCTCTATCCACATTTATATACATTAATGAAGCGTCTATCTACAATAAAAGAAGCTCTTTAAAACCGAATAGAGCCTTTCAAATTTTATTTCTTAATCACAATTTGGAGTAAATTATCATTTTTTAACAATTTAATGTTGTTTTTCACTCATGTAGGTTATCTTATTAATATATATTCTACCCGGTTCACCGGTTCAGCATTCGTCATTCGTTACAAAGGAACTGCGACCTGCGACCCAAATCATCGGAATCATCGAATCTTTTTAACCCGATCGCCATACGAATGGGTCATGATCGACCCGGGTCTCGATCAATGATCGATCGACACAGGTCTACTCCAGTACTCACTATGTGTACACAATAGTGCATATTTCAGCTAAAACGTTGACTAAGAATGGTGAGAAATTGAACGATTCATAAGTCAGGTGTCGCAAAACAGTTTTCAAGCTCAACTTTGAAATTGCTGATAACATTTGAAGGAGAATAGATGAAATAATATATATTATTGAAAAGAGTTTGATGTGCTTTAACCCTAGGGCCAGCATTTATTTTTTAGAGTGCATATTTGAAGAGTTATCTGGTCAAAAATGTTTTTTCCAAATTTACAGACATTCGAGAGTGGATATTGCGAAAGTATAAAAGATATCAAGAAACTTGATAAGGTAAAAGTTATAGCAAATTGAATGAGCTTTCATTCTGTATAGAATGATCATTTTACTTGGACGCATAGTTTCCGAAATTTAACGAAAAACCTAAAAATGGGGCCTTGAAACCAAAGGCTACGGGCGGTAAATTTTGATATGTTCACCTCCAAACATTTTCCTTCATAAGTTTTCGTTGCCTGGAATATAAAACCATAATAATGTATATATAGACTTCACCATAAGTATGGGATAAATTTTCCTGAATCATACTTTTTATGAACTTTCCGAAAATTTAAATGCAATACTGTGAAAAATCGTTTTATTCATTTATTTTTTCTACATCACAACGTGCGTATCACGGTCTTTCGTGCCAAGGTCACAGTATGGCGTATTTCTTTAAAACTTATAATCGTATTGGGACAATCTGAAAAAAATTTCACGGCTTCTATAGCCGTGTTTTAAAAACGATTAAAAAATACCATTTTTCAAGTATGGCACCACTTTTCAAGTATGGCACCACTTTTCAAGTATGGCACCACTTTTGTACTGCACTACACTAGAAGTATGGCGAATATAATTTTGTCTCACTGTATCACAAACAACCACGATTTAACTGCCATACTGAGAAAAATAGTTTTTCGAATTTAAAAAAATTACATGTTTGAGGGGGTATGGCGGGTATTTTGGACCGTCGGAATGGTATGGTGTGGTGATTTTTGCACAAGATTAATAAAAAACAATTGTTCAAAAAAAATCAGCCTGTGAGAAATAAATTTCAAAAAAATTAAAAAAAAACCATTTTCAAAAAGTATGGCGGACCTAAACAACCACCGGAGAAGTATGACATATAGCGAGCATCGGATTTTTTGTTGTTAAAATACCGATAAATTGAAGAAATTTTGTGAAAGAAATTGTTTGACATCTCCGGATTTTCGAGCAATTTCAATTAATTATTCTGCAATTGCGACCCGCGCATCATCGGTAAGAACGTCATTTTTCTTCAATTTATTACGTATATGAACTCCTCTAATAGCGCCATACTGTAAGAAATGATTTCACAAATCCTTCCAGTATCTCTCGGTCTATATTTATTTTGAAGTACGTATTGTATTTGATTTATTGAGTAAATTAAGTAAAAATCTTCGTATCGACTTTTTTTGAACAGTTATTGATGAACGTCAAAATTTGACGGTCCTGCTAGTTTTCGATTGGTAGAGCTACTCTATGTATTACTAGGTATTATCAGTTATAATATCACAAGAGCATCGAAAATAATCGATTATACTTCCGAGTCACGAGACGTATTTTGCGAAACACCACTAGAGCGCAGCTCGAGTGGTCTTTTGAGAAAATACGTCGAGTGATGAGGTCAGTGTAACGACTATTTTCGATTGCTCGAGTGGTATTCGTTACGATTATATAACGAATAAAAAATATAAATTTTTTTGGACAAACGTCAAAACACCGTCAATATGAAAACATTCACATTTTGACACGAGGCGAAACACCAAAACGATTATATCACGCCGTCAAGGGTATATTCACTTATCAATACGCGGTATTAGTTATGCAAAATTCACGGATTCTATAGGTTGAATCATACATGAGTTATATAATCGAAATTATACAAGGTAACTCAACTAAATTGATCGTTTTTTTTTTTTTTTTTTTTAAGGGGATGATGGGACACAAGCGACTGTTCGCCTGTGTTCCATCATCTACCCTCATGGGCTCGCAAACTTAGTACATACACCCAGACACTCGTAAAATCTTCGTCAAATTGTAATGGGACAATCACAAACACCCAAGGACACGGTTGGAATCGAACCCATCGACTCCGCCAACGAAGACGGCATAGCGTTTCCTATACTTCTCCGCCACGGAGCCGCCCAAATTGATCGTTCTGATTTGCTGAAAAAATAATTGTATCGAATACCACTGGAGCAATCGAAAATAATCGTTATACTGACCTATATATCGTTATATCATTGACAGAAGACCACTCTACAAAACAAATGAAGAAATATGGTTTCTTTACATATATATATATATATATATATATATATATATATATATATATATATATATACATATATATATATATATATATATATATATATATATATATATATATATATATATATATATATATATATTTTTTTTTTTTTTTCCCGGTACATATCGGCATCTCCAGCGGCTCCCATCGCGTCGAATGTGCTGAAACTTGGTAGCTGGGATTATTTTCGTTGCAGAACGAAACAATAAAAATTTGGTTAAATTTTTCCAACTAAAGGTTTTGGAAAAATTGCCGAACTCCACAGTTTCTGTAGATTGAGTTAGAGGGTTGAAGTTTGGTACGTACATCGATAATATATTGACGAAAAATACTTTTTTGGTTTCAACTTTTTTGCTCAAACGCACTGCATGTGCGTTGTGGTGCATGTGGTGACCATTCCATTCGAATTGTATTTTTATCAACTATCATCAGTACGCAACCCACGAATTTTTTTTTTCACAATGGCGGGTTGAAATTTTGTACGTGGATAATGTTGATGTTGAGATACATTCCTTCGTTGGTTTGAATGTTTTTCTTCAACCATGATGCACTTCGCAAATTTTTGTTTCATGAAACAAAATTATTTTTAAATTCTTTTTGCTATTGGAGCATGTTTTTCAAAATATTATTCTATGCGTTAGAATCGAATTTTTACGAGATGCATACTGCCAGAGTGATAAAGCTCTGCTGCTCACGCCTTTTTAATTTTGTATTAGGAAAGCAACAACTGGTTTCAAATAATTCGGTTGAAGAGAATGACAATTTTCATTTGAATTTGATATGAACGTTGTACTTTCTGGTATGTAAATGGCTTCGATGAAATTTTGATAAAGTAATTTCCGTAAAATGACCTCAACTCCAATTTCGAAACCCATCAATTCTAATTTCAAACCTGGGGCCGTTTTCACGAAAAACCTCGGATCGATAAATTAAGTTCGTAGAACCAGCAAGTTCGACGAACTAAAAGCGGTTTCGCGTAATTCTGTAAAATCTGGACAGGCAAAAACCACCGGAGTACGAAAATAAGAGGATTTTAATCGAAGCGAAAGGATTAAAATTTAAATGCACTGTCGTTTGACCCTAATATTACTGGAGCTGTGTACGCCATCGTTTCGTTCCGTTCGAAGCTTACGATGACTGTACCTACTTTTTTTCAGTCAAGCATCCTAACAATGAAGTTATTGATGTAAATTGGAAAAATCGCGAAGAGAAAAAAAAAATTAGAGTATATTATAATTAAATTTTTAAAAAATATAGTGATTGTTGACAAACTTTCACTATTAAATAATATTACAATGTTCATCATCAGAAAATAGTTAAAAAATATATATGGTCACACGACCATCATCGAATAGATTGACTTTGGAGGACTAAATAGGTGGGTACCTACAGAAAGATGTTGGTCTCTCATACGGGTATTACCTGTCCATAACATTCTGATGAAGTTATTGGAGTTAATGTCCTTCGAAGACAACACATTAAGGGCAGGTTATTAAAATCGTACTGAAAGCGACGCAGGTTGAGATGCGATTCGAACGGAATAGTCTCCAAGAAGTGCAGTTGAAACCCACAAAATATTGTATTTTAACGTGAACATATCAACGTTAGAATAGCGCCGGCTGTAGAAATTAACCCAAATTTTAATAGTTTTGTTTTTCCTCGAAAACAATCCCAAATATATATGTATATATATATATATATATATATATATATATATATATATATATATATATATATATATATATACATACATACCGGGTGAATTTTTCAAGTTGAATCAGTTGAAAATCTCGAAAAATTTTTTCAATAAAAAGATGATGACCTTGAGGGAGAATTCCACTTATGCTAAAAACTCTTTCAGTTCCTTCACCCTTGAGGGGGGGAGAGGGGTCAACTTTGAAATTTTAAATGAGAACCTCTATTTTTTATTGCAGATTCGTATTCTACGGCAAAAAGAACAATTTTTCACGATTCCTCACAGATGGCTCTGTAATCTAATTTGAATTTACCGTATGAATGACTTTAACTTATCCGTTCTATTGATCATTCAAAAGAAATTCTGACGTTAACGTCGTTCCGAGGGTGAATGGAAATTCGATTTCAGGGCCATCTGTGAGGAATCGTGAAAAATTGTTCGTACAAAACTTTTGTATTCTGTAGAACACGAATCTCTAATAAATAAAAGGGGTACTCATTTGAAATATCAATATATATATATATATATATATATATATATATATATATAACACACACATATATATATTATATAAAAAATATAGATAAAATATATATATATATATATATATATATATATATATATATATATATATATATATATATATATATATATATATATATATATATATATATATATATATATATATATATATATATATATATACATATATATATATATATATATATATATATAAATATATATATAAATATATAATATATATATATATATATATATATATATATATATATATATATATATATATATATATATATATATATATTTAAAAATCGTTGTCTAGAATGTCTAAAATGGATAAAAACTACTTCCACACCTAACTGTTGACTTTGCATACGCTACAATCTATTATTTTCGGAGAAAATACGACTCAAAAATATAAATGAAAGACCGCATCAAATTTTTGTCCGAAAGAAGCTGGCATTTTGTTCCCGTACAAATCCTACGACGACCCTATTTTTTGTGAGTCATGCACCCCAAAAGAGTAGACTCTGTTATCTGGAGCAATTAAGAAAGTCCCGAAAATAAAAAAATATATAGTGGTAGACTCCGTTATCCATGGCTTTTCTTATCTTTGATGAATGACGCTAATAGAGAAAATGGGCCCAATGAATTAATTTCATTAGATGAGCTGGCATATTATTCCCTAATTAGGGATTGATAAGCTGAAAAACTAGATATTTTAGTAATCGAAACGTTCCAAAAAATACTTGGTTTTAGTATAATATTATACAAAATTCATTTGATTCTGTGATACGTTTCGCCATCACTAGGGCTTTTTCAGATATTGAATGGAATCATAACCTAACCTTTAAAAGCTGATGGTATTCGAGATATTCAAATACCAAATACGAGACGAGAGAGAGATATATTCTTTTTACACTTCAAATATCAGCGAAAATTCAGTTTCAAGAACAATAAATGTAGATTGTGATTACTATGTCAGTAATGAGTTTTGCGTTAGAATTATCCGAAAAATTTGCCTAAAAATGTTAAAACTTTGGAATTTCATGCAATGTCGTTTATGTTATTTTGAATTATCGCAAAAATTTCAACTTTGATGAATCAAAGTTTGTAGAACCGGTAGTGTACGAAATGAATCGAATTATACATTAAAAACGGGGATTTTCGAAAATACGGGTATATCTGTTTATTGCCAAATATGTCGTTGAATAAAACAGACAAAATACACAATTTAAAGAGTATAAATACTTTCCGTGAATTTCTTTTTGAAATAAATTTTTCCTTGCAGTCTTCTGCTATACCACCATTGCCTGAATTAATCAAATTAACAGTCGAGATAAATACTGATTGGAACATAAAATCTAGATGGAAAGTCTGTGAATCGCCCTCATAGCCGACTTCTGTCCACCTTAACGTTGAAAACGGACTCGTATATCTCTATCATCAGCTGCAAACGATAATGCATGGGCGTTGTTGCCAGGTTTCAACCAAGTAGAAATGAAAAATTTCTCATACATTCAAAAAATAAATCATTGAGTTTAGTGTACTTATATTAGTTAGAAACTCATGCACAGCTTTTGTTTTTTTGAAAAATTGGTTCGTGAACACTTTAACCATTTCGTATCAATCCCCGTAAGCATATGACTTAAATAGTTTGGGTGGAAGTGTCAAGTTACTTATATAAAACTTAGATGAATCTCAAATATGGTATTTGAAATCGATGGAATGGTGAATACTTCATAATTAATCAAAGAAGCTGCTATTTTAAGCACATATGTGATTGAAAATTTATTTTTTTTATTATTAATTGTCTATACTAATTCCTTCCTTTAAACAGTATCCGTTTTCACATAAACTTCTTTCGAATTCGCGAAAACGAATATACGAGAGATTTTTTGATTCTTCAATTATGGACGTTCGAAAATTATTAACTACATCTATTCAACCGAAAATTATGAAAAATAAAGTATTGAAAATTTAGATTTATCTACTATACTAACAATATATTCTGATTATAAATACATTTAGCGGACCGGCTTCAGAAATACTTCCGTGTTCAGAACATGAAATAAACTGACTAAAATTAGGATAAATACAGAAAGTACGTTCCACTAAGGAGGGTTGTCCGAAAGTATAAATTTCAAAAACTTTTGACTAATATAAAAGGAATATTCGGGAATCCGAGATTTTATCTACGCAGAGGTTTTCCTTACTGAAGTCATTTTTTAAATTAATATAGGACTTCATATGTTATTTATATCTGTTAACTAAAGAATAGCCAGATTGATATAAATAAAAAGTTCTTGTAGAAATAATTTTATAAACTACTGATTAAATTCATTTTTATTACATTGGCATTGAAAAGAATATTTGACCATTTGGATTGCGATCAAAAAATTTTTTCTCTATACGGATAAGGAATAGTTTCTAATATATTATTGTGTACTCGATTATAATCTGTTAAAGAAAAGTATTTTTCGGGCTTTGTTGATATTTGTTATATTTATGAATGAGCCTTAATTCATTCCAAAAATCTTTTCATGATAAAATATATGGTGAATTTAAATTTTCAATATTTTTATAACGCTAAACTATTATATACTCAGTAGATATTTTATCAATTCAATATTTAAAAAGTGAAGTCTAAATTATTTGATTTAGTACTACATTTTCCTCTCTTTTTCATATATGACTTTGGTCGAGATGGGTGAATTTTTTAAAAAGAATGAGTTTACGCGTAAAATAATGTGATTTGGCATCATCGCATGTGACGTAATTGGGGTTTCGGCCGCCCGCGACGTCAAACGACAGTGGAGGACCCCCTAGGGAGAGAGTTTCTGGCCCATTGTTACCTTCAATTACATTTCGCGTACTGAAAGGACGTAAGATGATTGTACCTTTTTCTTTCTTTTGGGTCCCTATTCCCGAGGCGCGAAAGGAATTAGGTTAGGACTGATTGCCCCCATTGGCGTTTGACGTTTCTCTTCGTTTTCCCATTTCTTATCGGAATAGTCTGAAATGTTTCGTTTATTTTCTGAAGAAGAGCCGACGGTAATGAATCTGTATCTCATCGGTAACCTGTTTTTCCAGTTGTATATTTATTATACTTATATTTTTCCATGCACAGAATGGGCAAATTTCGATGTTTGTGTAGGGGCAATTCGGTAAATATACTAGATACAAAAAATGGAGGTTCTTTTTCGCGACAAATTCACTGGCACAAATAAAAATTTGTTATCGTCTTTTGTTTTCGATTTATATAAAAAAGCTCAATTCTTCGATTTTAAGACACACGTGAATATCATGGCTGTTTGTAAAGGTACCTAAGCGATAATTATTTTTTTATATTAAGGCACTCTTTACTGTCAGTACAGAAGTTCGAGAACTTTGAAAAAAGTTGTATTTTTTCAAATGGGAATCATAGATGACTATGATTTGGTTGAAATGGAATTTTTTTCCTTTCTAACCATGTATCTTCTGTCGGGATGCTTTTGATGTGTGTATCTTTAATAGCCAAAATAATATTTCACTAGGTTAGTTTTCATTTATTTTTATTTCAAGTGTCATCTATAATTTAATTTAATTTGTTTTGCTTTTTTGTAGGTGTAATATATTTTACGATCGAATGAGTTAATGACAATCGCGTTCTTGGAATAAAAATAAAAAAATGCATGAAGTCTTCTAGTAAAATATAATTTTAGAAAGAATAAATCCGTTCCAACCAAACAATAGTTAACTGATTGCCAGTTGAAAAAATATAACTTTGTGTGATATCTCGAAATTACACCATGTTTTTCAGGTTTTATCGACGCCAGCGGATTATACAGAAAAAAATTGCCTTAAGAACATGAGAGTTATTAACTCGGTACTTTATGAAACTCCATGATATTCACATGTGTTATAAAAAAACATTTTTATAACTCTGAAAGAAAAGAAGACAGCATATTTTTGTTTTTGCCAGTGAATCTATCTCGAAAAAGATGTCGAGAATGTGGCCTTCATTTATTTGAAATCGAAATTTGCCCACCCTGTACATATAGATTCTTCACATGAAGTGGCATTGTGAGAACAAAACATTTCTCATTGTTTTTGAATTACAGAGTCGACGATAACATTCAAAACAAAATAATAATCTATATATCAATACGTCAAAAGAGACTTTGTACCCCTTTTCCATACTGCGCGTTTTTGCACAGATGAAATTTAAGTAGTGAAAAAGTGCAGAAAGCTAAAATACTTAAATAATACGTGATAGAAATATATTAAATTAAATTTCAAATAAATGATTTTTTACCTCGGCGCCTGTGCCATTTTATGTAATGATTATTAATGTTCATTTCTCAATATCAAACATACGCTCAAAACTAGAACTAAAATTATTATTACTCGTATAAATAGTACAGGATTTGCGACCTTCAGGATTATCGCTTTTTTTCCCAAATTAGAAGAGCTGAGATGGGGAGAAGGATAGCGAGAATTGTGACACGCGAGGTCAAGATTTCTTGGCTTTATGACAATAGCTGCACACTGTTACAATCGGCTAAATTGTTCGCGAGAATCCACCGTCGTAAGATTGAGGTTTTGCCAACGTCGTCGAAAAATACGCATTTTCAAGGCGCATACAGGCGAAATTTTCGTAAGTAATACCATAAGGGCATGTAATTTTTCCGAAAAAGAAAAGAAAAAACACGTTGGTGAGTAATATTTTAACAAGAAGCATGAGTGCTGGTGGCAACAAAAATCCGACTCGAAGACGAGGATTTTTGCACCTGCACGAATGTTTTTTGTTGAAAAATATTACTTTGCATTGTGTTTTTCCGATTTTTTTCACAGGAAAAATCAGATGCCCGAATGATATTTGACAAGAAAATAGTCTTGTCAAATACCATTCGGGAATCTGATTTTTCCTGTGAAAAAAATCGAAAAAACACAATGCAAAGTAATATTTTTTTAACAAAAAGCATTCGTGCAGGTGCAAAAATCCTCGTCTTCGAGTCGGATTTTTGTTACATGAGTAACAGATTATATAATAACTTGTGATCAAAGGTATTCTATTTTTGGTGACAACTGTCAAATTTTGCCGCTGGTAAACTCGAAAAAACTGCTGATAGGTGATGTCATACAGTTTTTTCATCTAGAAATCATTTTTAATTCAAAATTGCGCGTTTGTGATTGGTGGAAATTAAGACGAGGGAAATAGTCATTAGAAAACTAGAGATGTATTTTTTAAAACTGAAATATTATCGGAAAAAGTGAAAACAATACAGAGAAGAATGAGAAATTCGAACCCTAATACGAATGGAAAGCTAGAAGAGTAGTAAGTTTTTGATTGAAAGAGAGAATCTCAATGTTTAATATTTTGCCAAATTCATGTACCTGGTCGTTTAAATTGCTGGAATGTGTCGCTCGCATAAACCAATATCGTTAACGAAATTCCAACATCGTGTTATATAATTAGGTTATGTCGAATCTGACGAGCTCAAATATTTGTAGTAGCGATTGCTTATTTGTTTTTGGCGAGCCACACACAGAGCGCCGTGTAGAAGAGCTTAACGGGTCAAAGGAAGTTTACTTTCAATTAATTGAGTTTCGTCCTTATATGTAGTGCGGCTACTCACTTCAGTTAGTTACCAGTTTACTTTGTATAATTGTGTGAGCTGATGTGTTTGCCTATTTCCCATTCGGCGTACAACAACCTCGGAAATTTTTGTGTTTTGCTAGTATACTAGCTTGTGATTGGAAAATATTGGATTAGCTGTATTGAGTGTTGTGAAGTGACACACACTCAAATTTCCTGACATGCGACGATAACCACGGCCGAATTCTCAATTATTAGAAATCACTGCTATATGAAACACGCGACTCAGGGTCGGACTTGACAAGCTGACAGATTTTTTGTATAACTAATTTTGTTACTGTACTATAAATCATTCATTATACTTGTGTTTCCTGAACTACAATTATACCTATTAAACACTAGTGAATAATGGTTTATTATACACTGCATTACGTCACACTCAAAACGTATGTCCAAACTTGAGACTATCATTCACATTGTTAGGTAGGATAGTATTGTTATTAGATTTTTAGGTTTTATGTAACTAAGATAACTATAAATTCAATGCCTTCGTTTATTTTCAATAATTGTTCTGTTAATATTAATATGAATGAATAAATGCAAAATTATCTATTTCATTTTCATCAGAGTGAAAGAAAAGAATTGAATCGATGTCAAGTGAAATAGTTGACGTTTACGTGAGTTTGCAGTTCTCAGTGAACACAAAACATGTTATGTCAACGCTTTTGATAACTATTTTTATTAACTGAGATTGAATTCTCGCACATCACTTGGTGAAACATCATAAAGAATAAAGTATAAACTTTAAAATAAAAACACTTGGCTTATGTTTCACAATAAAAAATATTTAGATACTGTATTTAGCAGTTACGAAAAGTCGACATGTTTCGAGTTATGAACTCATTATCAAGACTTGATAATGAGTTCATAACTCGAAACATGTCGACTTTTCGTAACTGCTAAATACAGTATCTAAATATTTTTTATTGTGAAACATAAGCCAAGTGTTTTTATTTTAAAGTTTATACTTTATACTATTTTTATTGTTGAAAATGCAGATTATAACTAATTTTTTCAAGGAAGTCGTGGACAAAGTATAGTATTCTACTCGCACAAAATTACAATTTTTCACTCGAGTGAATTGCGACACACCTGCGGCTCGTGTCGCAAACTTCACCCTCGTGAAAAATAGCAATCATTTTCTGCTCGTTGAATAATATACTATTTTTAATCGACATATAAACACAGTCAGCTTAATTCTCATTATTTTATTAAAACTAGTTATCACACAGTGAATAAAACTAGACAGTCATTAGTTACATATCCACGAAATTTATATTTTCAGAAATTAAATTCTATGTTTTTGTAGCATATATTATATATAAATATTAGCTCTCTGCGCAGTTGCTCTACATGAACTATATCTATGCCTTGAGCAAAATATGATTAAAAAAGAGTATAGAGTTTATTTTTCAAGTATTGATATACCTATGTATATCTGCGATCGTTTGTGATTTTCAGTCAATTCTTAAAATACAGTGTTAAAACGAAAGTTCTTGAGTTTTACTAGAATATATTGACGTTAAATGTAGTAGATAATTTGAATAAATTATTATATATGAGGGCTTCCTTTCTTTGAGCTTTCATTGCGTCCAAAATATATTCACCTTTTGTTGACTGGATGTGAGAATTCAGTTTTATTTATATCTTTGAAGAAGTTTCCTTCCAAGCTATGGAAAGAAAAAGCAGCAAATTATTTTGAAAATATGGTAGATGTCTTATGTCTTCCTATTTTAACGTATTCAGTGGAAGTTATACTGTTCTGTTATATTGTCTAGCCTTAGATAATAAAAATCAAGTAATTCAGGAAGAATTTCCCTTGAGCTTTAAAATAAATATAGCCATGACGAAGATTATGATTATCAGCAGAAAAAATATCACCAGACATTAAAATATACGGACAAAGCGTAGAAACTGTTAACAGGTTTGAATAACTGGGTTCCTGGCTAGAATCGAACCTGGATTCCGATTTGGAGGTTAGATCTCGAATAGATCAGGCCAGATCAGCGTTTGACAAAATGAGAGGTTACTTAACATCAATTTGTTTATGCGTTTCGTTCACTGCTACCTTAACCAGATTTTTTTGTCCGGCTGTGAAATCTGGCTCAAAGCTCAAAACAAATACCTTAAGACGATTGGAAGCTTTTGAAATATGGATATATAGAAGGCTATTGAAAATATCCTGGACCGACCATGTACTCAATGAAGAGGTTTTCAGAAAGCTTAATAAAGGAAGAGAGTTAATTATAATTATTATGAAAAAGAGAAAAACTGCGTACCTAGGCCATGTTATACGGAATAGCCGAGCAAAGCTTTTGAAATTAATTATCCAAGGAAAAGTTAAAATCAAAAGGAGACTTGGGAGACGCAATCATTTATGGTTAAAAAATATATGAAATTGGACTGGTTTGGGCTCACATACACCGTTTCGAGCTGCAAAAAGCAGACATTACTTCCCCAAGATTATTTCCAACCTTCATCAGAAGAAAATGGAGGTACCATAAGAAGAGGAATGAAAATCTGATATATATATATATATATATATATTTTTATATATATATATATATATATATATATATATATATATATATATATATATATATATATATAACTGGATTCTTACACACAGAAAATGAAAAGTTGGAACTGAAAGAAAAGGAGTCATAATTTTCTCATCGGTAATAATCAGGTACCTAGATAGATCTATTTTACAATAATAAAATTCATGAGAATGAGCTTATAACTCAAAATATAACTTGAGATATTATTGAAACATCAAGATAAGAATTTAAATATAAAAAATTTTTGAAATGAGTAAGGATATTTAAATTATTGGATAATTCGAAAGTCAAAATAATTTACATGAAAAATATATTTATGTGAATGTAATAAATGCCGTTATATCCTCAACAATGAAAATAGCATTATTTTCATTTTCACTTTTTAACTTTCTGCAAATGGACTCACGTTAAACTGGCCGAAAAAAGAAAGACTCAGTGAATGATGTCGCAATGCTTAAAGTAGGGATATGTCGTAAAATAACCAGGATTAGTGGTCCCATAAAACGAATCTGCAAATGAAGATGAGTCTGGACTTATCCCGAAATAGTGGTGGACCTTCCATATAGTATAATTGAGATTACGGAGTATATAGAGGCGGTAAGGATAAGCCTGGATGGAACATGAAGTAGAAAATTTTGTGGATGGTGTGGTGAATATTTTGTTAACATAGTGTAATATACGCTTTATTTAAAGAGTGTAAAAATATATTATTGTGGTGTGCATATAAATCTACATGCAATTATGGTAATCTCAACTGACAAAACCATATTTTATATTTTTTTATTACAATTTGACAATAACCATGGGAATTCATTCAGGTAATGTTTTATATATATATATATTTATATATATATATATAAATATAATATTACCTGAAGAGCCAACCATAATCATAATGAATAGAGGATTGGATAGAAATACGAGAGATGGCTTTGACGGCCGGCGATCGCTATTGGCGTAACGATCATAGGGGGCTACCATAGGCCTAACGCGAATCGAGGTTCATCGGCTTATTTTCCCAAATTAATATTTTCATGAATATATATTATTGAGCGATTGAGCCACATTGACCATATTCCATTCAATCAGCCTCAGAGGTTTTTTCTGACTGGTACATCGAATATCCAAAATTCATTGAAATCATCTAGAGTCTCCTGTGAAGCGTTATATGCCCCACGAAAGTTACACGTAAAAAATATCAAATGGAATTTCTACATGACTATTGATAAAAAATCAGCATGAAACAAATATTGAATAAATTCGAAAACAGAAGGTATTACGAAGTATTCAGTATTTGTCATGATGTGACAAATGTGAAAATTCTAAAACAATTTAAAATATTGAATAGTGATTAAATTCTGAAAAAGAGATATTAACATCAATGTAAAGAATTATTTCTATTGTCAATCTTCAGTTTTTTAGCTTAAAAATAGCTGGGTGAATGAAAATATCACCACAATAATTGATATAATATTAAATTCAAGACTAATATATGGTAGCCCATTATTATGAAAATATTGGAATACTGAATTTACCATGTTTATTATTATTGAACTGCATCCTAATTACGAATACCTTCTTAAAAATAGATCTTCGCTCAGGAAAACGGACAATATTGATTAATGTTTTGATAATCCTGCACATTGAAGTGGTGAAGTATACTATATGAATCGAAATTAATCAAATATGTAAATGTTCAGACTTTTACTTAAATTGTGAAATTTTCTTTCAAATGTAACAGATTCTATATATATATAATTATATATATATATATACATATATATATATATATATATATATATATATATATATATATATATATATATATATATATATATATATATACCGTGAGATACTCCTCTCTTTTTGAAGAAATTATTACTAAAAATAAAATATTCTACCACATCAAAAATATACAAAGGGCGATAGCAAGTTTTGGTTTCGCCAGTGAATTTGTCTCGAAATAGAAATCGAGAATGCGCCCTTCTTTTTTTTGCATCTCCTACACCCCATGCAAACATCGAATTTACCTACCCTGTACATCGAAGTGGAGGTATTTCAAGTTCTGGGAATATATCGAATTTAATGGTTAATATAATCTATTGTCTTTTTTCAGCAGCAAATCAAGCTGGGTCGGTCACCTTTTAGCCAATTATTGGATTAGAGAAGTACTGAACAAACACGTATTGAATTCAGTTCAATAGAACATTATGTATTTACACACGTCCTTTGTGCTCTAGGCAGCAGCGACACAGTTGCCGATTGTATCAAGAAATTCCTGATTGCTGCTCAGAGGTGTTTCGCTAATTTTCCCTTTTCGTATGGAAATCTCGAAGCACAATTTTCATTATAATGCCGTATTCGGTAAATTGGCACGCACAATTATAGCTTTAAGACGTACCGTGTTATGAACTCGACATGCAAAACACAAAAAGATACAGGCTTCTCGAATACTGGAGAATGTATATTTATAGAGTAAGAGCCCTGAGTCCCCAGACATAACTTATCTTTCTGAAGAAAAAATAAGTAGTGTTTACATGTACAGTGAATGCCAACATACGAGCTAATTGGTGAGACGGCCAACTCATAGGTACCAGGTGAGAAAGTTGACAATTCCCGAACGAACGTGTGACATCTTGAGTTACCTAGAAACATAAAACGCGCAACACGTCGACTGGATCAGGTAGCGTGTGCCTGTATCGCAAGGCGTAGAACCGTGCGATTCTGGTCATAGAAATTACTAGGATTTGATTTTATTCAACACGCGTCGCGTTTTGTCAGGTTGTATCACGTTTCAATAATCTGTTTCCGCCTTAACTGTCACGCCGGTTACAACGTGTGTTTTGTAAGTAAGATGAAAATATTAGCGGTGATCACGAGCATTGTACTGTCGCGCTCATACTCACGGATGAATGTTTTCGGTGTCTGGGGGATGTGTGGCCCTTAAGATTGGTCTATTTGAGCAAATATATGTTAGAAATATTCCCTTAAATAACATATATAAAAATCAGCCGATAGAATATAAGTAAAGTTACGAATTTTTTTTGGGAGCTTTAAGGCGTCTGGCGGAAGGTATGGCCAACAGAAAGTGTGACAGTATTCAATATTGTTTTGTGATAATATTTTATGGAACATATATAAAAATCAACCATCAGAATATGAGTTAAGTTAGATTTATTTTTTTTCACCTTTCTCACCTGGTACCTGTGAATTGGCCCACGAACTAACTAAGCTCATATGCACTGTACACGTAAACACTACTCGAGGCCTCACATTTTGTTCTTTAGAAAATAAGTTATGTCTGGGGCTCTAGGCTCTTGGACTATTACCCTGGCAATTGTATCATATACATACCAACACGAATATTGAATGTTTCGTTTTCATCCATTCAGCCTCTTTCGGTCCATCCTAGGACATAGGCCTTCCTCAGTCCTTTCCCTTCTTCTCTTTTTGCCGCCATGTACATTTTAGGGTCTTGTGAATGATAAATTTTTCGATGTGACTTATTACGTAAGATTAACTTGATATAAAATGAAATTTAATTTCTATTTAATTTATGACGAGCCACGATTTGACTCATTTGAGTACAGAATGAGAGAATAATCAAAAATAGTAATTAACCTGAGAGAGTTAAAGCTCATTATATATGGGTGGAATATTTTATTTCGTCCACGACTACTACTTACTCTGATTCCATAAATTTAATTTGAAGACCCCCACGCCGTTAAAATTTGACGTTTTGTTTTCAATAATTATAAGTTCGTCAAGTTCATTACATGGCTCATTACCTACTTGATACTTCTATATCGTGTGCCCTAGAAAACATACACTATAAAATAATGTAAGGTGAACGGCCTTATACCGTTTGTAAACCGAGGATTGTGGGTTCGAGTCCCACCGCGCTCTTGGGTGTTGTGTATGTCCGAAATGTAGTGATTATATATGATTAAAAATTGTTGGGTAATGTACATAGTTTACAAGCCCATTGGCCGTTCGGAACCGGCGTTAAACTGTAGTAGGTATTATATAACTCATCCGTGAATTTTGCATAGTTATCGCGTATTGATAAGTGAATTTACCCTTGATGACGTTGTATGATCGTTTTGTTGTTTCGTCTCCTGTCAAAATGTGAATGTGTTTTTATATAGGTAGTTGATTTTTGACGTCTGTCAAAAAAAATTAATAATCAAGTTTCGTTTTATTTTTCAGTATGCAACACTTTGGTTGTAGTTCTGGCGTTGTTATTCATTCGCTATATAATCGTAACGAATATCAACTAGAGCAAACGAAAATAATCGTTATACTGATCTCGTTACTCGACGTATTTTCTCAAAACATGACTCGAACTGCGCTATCGTGATGTTTCGTAAAATACGTTTCGTGACTAGGAAGTACCTATAGACGATTATTTTCGATGCTCTTGTGATATTATAACTCTATTTCACTATGTAAAAAATGACTATTCCTTTGCTAGAGGAGACACATGTATCATGAATATTTCATACAGCCGTGGATGAAATTATTCAATTAAAACGTCTAAAACACAAAACTTATTTTCAAATATCAAAATGAAATGAAGGAAATATAGAAGCGTAAATACTTGAGAATTAATTCAATTAACCTCTTTATTTCCAAAGTTGATATCTAAGTATTTTGAGAATCTTGACGAATGAAAATTATGAGATCAGAAAAAAAAATCACCTGTCACCCTTAAATCAATCTCACAAATAAAAAACAAATATTTTCAGTCTTGAAAGCATCATATTATTTTACTTTCTTGCTACCTATTAAATAATTCCCCAGAAATAATGCGTCAAAATTACGGTTGCCACTTCAAAATACAATAACTCAAGAAGCGCCAAACACAGTATTCCCAGACCGGAATATAAGAAACGTTGAGAAACATAAGAGCTGAGAAAAAATTTGACCAATTTAATATAACGTTCTTCGAAAGGAATTTATAGTTCAATTTATGCGGAAATCAGGCTGTCGAAAAGCAGCGAGATGATCCCATTTACCGTGAAAAATAGTGAGCACAAGAAGATGCCACGAGCTTCCGAGGCAACCCTAGACAATTTGAGACCTGTCACGTCATTAAGGCTTTTCAAGCTGAAACAAGCCGAGAGTGTTGATGGCAGACCTTCACATTTTCCTAGAATCTTCTCCAATACAGCTTCGTTACCGAAATCAAAATGAAACAATATTCATTCTGTAGGGATAATTTTTATGAACTATTGATTATATAACTCATGTGTGATGAAGCTGATAGTATCCATGAATCTTGCATAGTTACTGTGTATTTATAAGTGATTACATAACTCATGTATGAATAAGCCAATAGAATCCGTGAATTTTGCATAACTACTGCGTATTGATAAGTGAATATACCCTTGACGACGTGATATAATGTTTTGGTGTTTCGCCTTGTGTCGAAATATGAATGTTATCGTATTGACGATGTTTTGACGTTTGTCAAAAAAATTAATAGTTTTTATTCGTTATATAATCGTAACGAATACCATTCGAGCAATCGAAAACAATCGATTATACTGACCTCGTCAATCGACGTATCTTCTTAAAAGATACTGACCTCGTCAATCGACGTATCTTCTTAAAAGACCACTCGAGCTGCGCTCTCGTGGATGTTTCGCAAAATACGTCTCGTGACTAGGAAGTATAATCGATTATTTTCGATGCTCTTGTGATATTATAACTGAATATACCCTTGACGACATGATATAATCGATTTGGTGTTTATACTCGTGTCAAAATGTGAATGTTTTCATATAGACGATTTTTTGACAATTGTCAAGAAAATTAATAATGAAGTTTGTTGAAGTTTCGTTTAATATATCAATATGTAAAGCTCTGGTTATAGTTTTGGCGGTGTTGTTTATTCGTTATATAATCGTAACGAATACCAACTCGGGCAAATGAAAATAATCAGTAGTAATACTATGAGTACTTCAAAATAATCAGGTTATACATCGATAACTTGTTGCATAATTACAAAGAGTGTCAGTTTGACAGTCCTCCCGCTTCGCGGTCGGATTATTCTGTCAAACTGACACGATTTGTAATTATGCAGGAAGTTTAAGATATATAACCGTATTTATTTTGAAGTACGCATTGTATTTGATACGATTATTTATTGAGTAAATTGAGTTAACATCTCCGAATCGACTTTTTTTGAACAGTTATGGATAAACGTCAAAATTTGACGGTCCTGTTATTTTTCGATTGGTAGAGCTACTATATGTATAATCAGGTATTATCGAAATTATACAAGGTAACTTAACTAAATTGATCGTTCTGATTGGTTAAAAATTATACGAAAAAAAAATTGTTATAATGACCTCCTCACTCAACGTATTCTCTTAAAACATCACTCGAGCTGCGCTTTCGTGATGTTTCGCAAAATACGTCTCGTAACCCGGAAGTATAATCGATTATTTTCGATTTTCTTGTGATATTATAACATATAATACCAAAATAGCTTCAGATTATGAGATTAATATTCTAGAAATGAATAACCATCGTTCATTATTGAATGTTTCGTCAGAATCAAGATATATTATATGAGCATAGGCATGTTTTTGCATAGTTCTGTAACTTAAGATGTTCACCGAGTATCCCAGTCCATCACAATAATAAAAACACGTGTGGAACAAAGCTCCGTCACTAAGGTCAGATTTTTCGCGCGAAGTACATCGCGTCGAGCTACAATACGCTTTAACAAAAATTGAAATAAAATTTAGACAAATAATTCATTTTATAGAAAAAAAATCCTCGGAGTACATCGCGTACTGAAGAACCACGCTGAATAGCCTATTATTTTCAGGGAATATATGACTGATAATAGAAATGGAACGGTTACTTAGTGATTCCGAAGACAAAAAAATAACGTAACTTATCCTAAAAACGATATCCTGAAGCATTTCGAAGGCTGCTATTCCCGATGGCCTTTGATATATGCAAGGTTCGATCTTTAGGATCAGCTACGACACGTTTCATATAGTCAGAGTGGGGCGTCTTTACGACTGAAAACGTTCAATTTTGGCGAACAAAAGGCAATCGACAGACTCGCCACAGCTGGCTATGATCCGTTTGAATAAATTAACTGCGAAATAGCAGAGATTCGCGGTTTAATTTCAAACGCATTCGTCGAATTTACGGCCGGCGTACCGCCCCCCGCCGAGAGGAGATTCAACGAAACGATGAGACGCCAGATGAAAATGAAATTTTCGATTAAAAGGAAATCTCCCTTCGACTCTCGAACCATAAAAGGAGATTCGATGGTTCATGAGGGGAAAAATTCGATTAACATCTAGCTATCAGGGAAATTGGCAATGAATACTTATTCATTCCAAAGGAGCGATTAACACTAGTTTTCCGATCGAAATTCATTGAAGCCATTGATTTTTTTTTGAATTCTAAGGCTATGTAAAGTAGCACACTGATAGAAGTTAAAATTTTTTTGATACTAGATAATATTATTTTTTTTTAACTCGAGGGACCTACAGTTTAACGCCGGTTCCGAACGGCCAATGGGCTTGTAAACTATGTACATTACCCAACAATTTTTAATCATAAATAACCTAGATAATATTAATTTACGTAACAAGTGCAGAAAATACAATTTTTCTGGAAAAGTTGACAGTATTCTGGAACGTGACATGGGCGAGGTAAAGAAAAACAGTTTTTCTACGTCCTTAACATTATACTGCTCATTCCTAACTCTTTTTATTAACTGTTATTAATATTGATACTATATTAGAAATATGTTGGCTAATGACTCCCCGCCGAGGCCATATTTTAAATTGAAAAAAAAGCAAGGAAATACAATGTATGTCCTCCATTTCATTTACTTACATGATACCAAAATGAAGTCATTGTGTTATCGTTCGTTATATAATTCATCACATCTTACATAAATTGTCAAAATCTGTTTATTTATTTAGATTTTGTAACTTGAATCGAATGATGAGCAGCGAAAATGACTTAATTAACGGAACAAAACAGGCATGTGCCAATTTAATCCCAGAAATAACAAAAGAAAAAGATGTTAAAGCCTACAAATCCTTCACATATTGGTAGAGGAAAATGGATTTCCACCTAAAGTGAACAAGGAAAATTATTCAGTAATTTAAAAAAGTATCAAATAACTTTCCGAGGGAGCTGATTATAAGTATTCCGCGAGGATTCTACATTCACAATCCAATAGTCATCATCATTCATCATTCTCAGCCCGTCTCCATCCACTCCTGGATGTAGGCCTCTTCCAGATCTTTCCATGTCGCTCTGTTTTACGCTACTTGTAGCCAATTTTTCCCCCCAATCTTCTTGATGTCATCCATCCACCTCCGTTGCGGTCTTCCTACACTCCGACTTGTTGTCCTGGGTCTCCACTAGACGATCTTTTTCAGCCACCACGTGCCGTCCTGTCTTGCGACGTGTCCTGCCCATCGCCACTTCAGGCCAGCAATCCGCGCCACTACATCTATGATCTTAGTGCGCCTTCGGACCTCTACGTTGCGCACTCTGTCTCTGAGACTGATCCCCAGCATTGCCCTCTCCATGGCTCTTTGGCTTGTCCTTAGCCTACTGGCACTTTTTTGCGTGAGAGCGGTGGTTTCCAGGCCATATGTTGTTACCGGTAGTACACAGGATTCGTACACTTTCCGTTTTAGATTAATAGGCATAGCTGGGTTTTTGAGGATGAAGCCGAGTTTCCCAAATGCTACCCATGTTAGTCCTATCCTTCTTGTTATTTCGGTGGTCTGGTTTTCTTTGCCCAGTTTGATACTGTGACCAAAGTAGATGTAGTGTTCTACAGCTTCTAGGATATGATTCTCGACCGAAATCTGGAGAGCGCCCGGGCTTAAGATCTTTGTCTTTTGAAGGTTCATCTTCAAACCTACCTTTGCTGACACTTTGTGGAGTTGCTCCAGCATATCCAATAGTGAATTATGGAAATCGTCCAGTCATCCCGACTTAAAATCTGCATACAGCTGTTTCGATCTTATTAGATTCCATCAGTGCAGCTTATTCAACCCAGAGTGAACTTATAAATTTGTAATTGTTTCCCAATACCAATCGCCGTCGGCACTACTTTCTTGATAAAAACCCAGAGTACCCTCCACCAAGTATATTGGAAACCAACAATTCACCGCTTGGATCGAAAAATGCAGAATGCCGTCGCGAGAATACATATTTACTGACATGAAATGTCTACTCTGCAACTCTGGCGTATGTGATTCGAAAGCACGCTTACTTAGCGTTTTCAAAAACTCTGGACATACTCACGAGAGTACGCTCCTGAAATACTTGTCGCTATATTCGAAAGAAATCAAAAAAGTTGACCGTGGTCAATTTAATATACTACATAAAGTGAACAAGAAAATATCTTGAATAATGTAAAAAAATTAACAACTTTCCAAGTGAGCTTGTTAAATGTATTCCGCGACTAGAATGCTACATTCACAATCCAACAGTGAATTATTGAAAGTTGTTTTATAAATTTTCAAATTATTGAAAAAATTTCCTTGTTCGCTTTATGTAGTAGGTATATTAAATTGACCATGGTCAATTTCATATTTTTAATGATTTGATTTTTAAAGGCTATCTCGTTAAATTCAGAATCTGTATTACTTGCATATTTCAATGAATTATTTCAAAAATTGAAGTCTTCAATTTCATGCTCGCAATATTTCATGTCAAGGACCATGCAGAATATTAATAGAACTGTGAACTGTAGACATTTCGCTGTTTTATATTACAATCGTAGAAAAAATATTCCTTAAGAGAAGGGCCAAATAAATCAAAAATTTTCTCCAAAGATGAAATCGACAAGTTCATAAAAAACTTTCCGGATGACATTTATTTACTTGGTGAGGTAAATTATTAACATTTTCGATAAACTTGTTGAGTAGTTTTGAAAAAAAATTATTATTTGAAATAACATGCTAGCCCAGCGATATAATTTGTACAAAATTGATAATGTCTGGCTAAGTTAGCTCAGTGGTAGCTTGGTTCTATCCAACGAATAGCATTTTGTTGTTGTTGTAAATAATATTGGTAATTTTTTAGGTTCTATTGATCATAGGGATTATGGGTGATTGTAGAAGAGACGAAATTCTCAAAATGAAAACAACAGATTGTAAAGACTGGGACTCTGTAGCAGTTCTTATAGAAATACCCAATACAAAATTAAAAGTGCCAGGAAAATTCACAATAATCGGCGTATTTTATAAAAAAAAATGTGAACGCGTTGCACAAAATTGATTCTTCGTAAATTATCAAAAAGGAAATAGCACAGTACAGAAAGTTGGTATTGATGAAATTTGTTATATAGGAATAAAAATAACTGACTATTTGAAATTTCCAAATCCTGACTTATAGTTAGCGATATGGAACAACTATTTATTTCATGGAAATTCATTTCAAATACACAAAAATAAAAATATTCCACGTCAATTTCCACCTTATGTATTTAAATTATAGGCGTTTTTTAATTAAAGCGTTTTAGACTATCACATCCTTGTCGAGTGAATGTAGACATATCAGGTAGAAACTATTTATATTTTTTCAATTTTTTCAAAAGGAAATGGTGGGGCACAGGCGAATATTTAGCATGTGTCCCACCATCAACCCTCATGGGTTCATAAACTCTGTACATTACTCAGTAAATATGTATAAATGTAACCGCTGAAACTCATAGGACGCATACAAACACCCAAGAACACGGTGGGAATCGAACCCAAACTATTTATATCTAACCCTTAAAGCTATACAGTTCAGAATTCTGGATTTTTTCTAAGCTTGTTAATTTCCAAATTTTAAACAACTTCATTATGTTTCCTTTATTGCAAATATGTAGGATTCTAATATCTTCTATTGTGATTTTATGCCTTGAAGTTTCAATGTGTTCAAATATAGCAGGTTTACTATCGGAAGAAATATGTTCTTCAAAACGAGATTCCAAACCTGGGGTTTATAGAATTGAATGTGGTGAATGTCCAACCGCGTACATTGGACAAACCAGGCGAAATTTTGATTCTCGTTTTGAAGAACATTTTTCTTCCGAACAGTACGTGATGCACTTCGTGAAATATTATTTTCTTCAATAAAATGAATAATTTCTTTGCTCCACGAAAAATACGACCTTGAATACGACCTTAGTGACGGAGCTCAACTCCATCGCTTTTTTTTGTAAAATGTAGATCACAGAGATATTTCAAGTACAAAAGAAACATGATGATGAGCATATTGTATTCATGGATCATCAATTAAATTTCGACAAATAATACATCATCATTAAATTCACTACGAAAAACGTGAAAGAATCTAAGTAACCAAGAGATATGAGAGACTGATGACTCCATTAAGTGACAATCATGCTTCAACACCAGAACAAAGACCAAGATGGATGAACCTGCTAATGGCCGCCAGTTCCGTATCTCTACGTACAAAATATATCCCTCTTTATCGTGCTACTCACTACCGGCGTGCGATAGACTTTAAAATTTTTGATAAATTGATTAAAACAGTTGGACGAGACGTCTAGAATGATGGAAGGTAGGTGGAACTAATATGTTGACTATACTATACAATCGATTTCACACGAAAAATTTTCATAGAATAAAACTATTTTCATATAATTTCGACCGAACATTTATATCAGCCTTGAAAGGGCGCAATGGCCATAAACCACGGTATATAACTTTTCTCTGTTGTGAAAATTCATGAGCCTGGTTATCCCAACAAGCCGACTGTTACGTATGTAATTGCTTCAGAATACAATCTTTCAGAGTTTTTAATCAAAATCATAAAAACTTACTGGAAGTTTGAATGAAAATTTTCAGTAAAAAGTTCTCTGGAATTTGTCGAAAAGATTAAAATTATTGATTTACCGAATAACGCCAAACTTTGGTAATTCGATATCAATAATTTATTTCGTACAATTTCACTGAATAGCTCAAAAGCACTCATGGAACAGTTATTAGAATGAAATCATGAAAATCATTCAATTTAGTTTGAAATTATTTCCTTGTTTTAGGTTTGTTTGGGTCAGAATTGTTTTGAATTCGATAAAACATTATATAGTAGTTTGGAAGGTTTGATAATAGGTTACCCATTTAGCCCCTCGTTAACCGAAATATTCGTTAATAATAAAGGAAAAACTATTTATGCTCATCCATTCAGTGAAACTTCCATTTTATGTAGTATGTTTTGAGAAAACCGATAATATGCTCATAGATTTCAGAAATTCAATACATCCCCATTAGAATAACTCTATGAATTTTGTAGACCTCACTATACATACACGATACTGCAGATCGTCATTTCCAATACAAAACTGCAGTATTTAAGGCCGAAACACATTAACGCGACGCGACAAAACGTGTTGATACCTGATGTATAATGTGCACTTACCAACACACGATGCCACACAACACAAGCAATTAATTTTTCTTCGTTCATTTTTGTCAAATTTCTGCCAAAATTCAGTAAATTATAGGGTATGAACGTATGAACGTAGGCTTTATTTGACAATTCCAGAGTGACATCGATTGTTACCTAGAAACATACAGCGCCCAACACGTCGACCAGATCAGGTAGCGTGTGCCTGTATTGCATTACGTCGGGAGTTCATAGTGTCATTCTGGCCATAGAAATTACTAGGATTTGATTTTATTCAACACGCGTCGCGTTTTGTCGGGTTGTATTACGTTTCAATAATGTGTTTCCGCCTTTTATGGTATGGACCATCGACAACTCAATATTTCTGTCAAATGCAAACTTCAATGAAGAAATGAACATTATCGAAGAGATTGCTACCAATGATGCATATAATCTAAAATTAATGGACAATATTATCAAAAAATACTATTAATTCATCAATAAAACAATTTTTTTCTGCATTCTAAAGATGTTGACTAGAAACTCAATATGTTATCTCACATCGGTAACACAAGTACGAACAGATCCTTAGACCAATATATAAAGATCAACAAATAATATACGGATAAATTCTCAAAATCGGGTGTCTATAAATTGTCATGTGATTGTAACAAATGTACGTAGGGAAAACATAAAAATTTCGTTGGCGATGAGGCAAAGTCTACTGCTAACAATAAATGTGGTTACTACGAACATTTTGCGAAAATAATATTAAATGTAACCTAATCTGTTAATCTGTTTTATTAATAATATAATTCAAAAGGAGGAAAAAAGTGTCATAGGTCTTAAAAGGTTGTGAACCCTGAGCTAGACCATTACATTTGGTTAACCCTTGTTACAGATCTGACGCTGCTATGTTGAACTAAGTATTTCTGTATCGGAGAATTCAGAATACTTGCGTGACATTTTCCATCAGATAACTGATAAAATTATCTTTTTACCGAGCATCTCACATTGCTCTGTCCAGTTTCAGCTAGGATGGTTTGCAAAAATCTAACATGGCAATAGAGTTGAAAATTTGTAAGAAGGTAGTTTGTTATGACATCTTGGATGGAATTGATTGGGGGTTGCCCCCTCGGGGAAGGAAATAAATCTTGTTTACACGATGAAGGGCGGAATTTTGGAGTAATAGGGTTGAAATTTTGTAAGAAGCTAGTTTCGTATGATATTTCAGATTGGATTGGTTTTGGTACGAATTGATTAGGGTGTTGACCCCCCGAGGATGGAATTAAGTCTTGTTTACGCGATAGGTTTGGTAAGAGTCGGTTAGGGGTTGGCTACAGGTGAGAAAATAAATTTTGTTTACATGATAAAATGCGCAACGTTGAAGCAATATGATTAGAAGATGTTAATTTAAATAGAATATAGGAAAGCAGGTTTGAATAAGAAAAACAATCTTAATTGAATAAATAGATTCCTTAAACTGGATATGATATGATAACCTAATTTTATAATGCAGCTTGCTGTGATAGAGTTATTTTTTCTATTTTTTTTCATGTCAAATTGAGATATTGCGTTTTACGTTTGGATTCGATTATTCCTTGGGAATGCAGAATACTGGATACAAAATTAGCAAATTATTTTTATTTTCCACTGTTGCACAGTTGCTATAAATACACTCATTATGCCCTAGGGCGTTATGAGCGGGCATTATGGATCATAACGCCCGCTCATTGTACGAGGAGAAATGAAGCAACTTCCATTGATTAAATACTTCATAATCTTTGTCGTATACGACTCTGGATTTCTCCGGCAATGAATTATTCGCAGTTTTGGCTGCATTTTCTATGATATTCTTGGGTAAATTCATTTTCATTCCCATTATTTCTATAAGGCTACACAAAGAAAGCAGCAATGACATTCACTAAATATCATAACAAAAATATTCAAAATATCAACAAATGACATGCCTACTATGAGAAGGAAAATGAAAAGTATAGAAGCAATGAACCTGATTTAAAATCGATTTTTCATTATAATAAAATAACTTTTTCGGGGAAAATGAAATCCTGTATGCACTACGTGCGTTACTAGATCCTAACGCCCCTATTTAACGCACTTGGTACATAAATAACTATTATTGATCGAAGTCGATACATTTTATCATATAACAACCCGAAAGAGCTGACTAATAAATACATATGCATATGTTGGAGCTGGTTCTTTGCAAATGGAACATTTAACTAACTCCATTCGAAGGTTATTTGATGGTATGACACAATCAAGTGAAATTACAGTGTATTGACTTCTGCGAATCGAATAGTGTAACTAAATGTGTAATTATTTTAAAAAAAGATTATCAATTTGAAAAATGATTTTTTCGACAAACTCAACTTTGTAAAACTTTGACACTTTTGATCCTTGAGCTAGGTAATGTTTCCTGCAATTGTAATCAATTCGCAATTGGAATTATTGGTGTTGGTACCGACAGGGCCGACCCAAGGGTATCTGCCGCCCTGGTGCAAGATATAATTGGCCGCCCTTTCGCAACAAAACATCAATTTTATATTCCGTCAATAATAATAATAACTGCGTTCATTTAAAATTCTGATTTTGATTATTAGATAACTTACTGTTAATCTGTTCAAGAAACAAAACAATTTGAAATAAAAATGATAGAAAAGTAACTTTTTATAACCTTTATTACTTTGTATAATTTTACAAAAGAATGTATTTTAAACAAACATGAAAATAATATTTCTTTTATGAAATCCTTAGTTATAATAAGGAAAAATACCTCACCTATAGGTATACATAATTTTGAATCAATTTTTCTTCTCTATTAGCACTTTGAACTTGGATGCTCTATAAAATATAAATATAAATTAAACTGGATGGATGCTTTGTAAAATATGAATATAAATTAAACTAGTGAACTATACTGAGGAACATACATTTTGATTATTGAAAGAAACTTTCCTTGCATTTGTAATTGAGAATTCTTTAATTAAATCTGTCATATCTAACGCTTAGCAGATATCTTTCTCCTTGCTTCTCATAGCCAAATTTGTAAGCCTTTTCTGGCTCATAGCCGATCTTAGATAGTTTTTAATTATTTCTTATTTCATAAATGATCTCTACCATAAGCAACAGTGACAGGCATAGTTGAAAAAATCTGTAAAGCTACACATAAGCTGGGAAAAGTATTAATTAAATTATGTTCGGCTTTCATGTTGGCACTGTTGTCATATTCCTGCCCTGTCATATCTTTAATATCATTAAGTATTTCATCCAAATAAATAAATTGAAATAAGAGCTTGAATCTCAAAATAATCAAACAAAATTACATACGTTTCTTAACTTTAAACTTGCAAAAAGAACTTGCCAACTTTATCTATTATTTCAGTTTCAGTTCACTCTTATACAGCAACTAAATTAAATTCACACAGGTTTCAAAATTGTCATCCTGTATAATATGCCACCATACTGGCGGCATACATAAAGGATTATCCAAAAGAGCACAAAAAATACAATATTTTTGTGTTAATAGAGTGCCACCTGTAGCCTAGTTTTTAAGTTTAGATGATTTCCGAAAATCTACTGTTTTGATGCCGTCATGCTGACCTAGATATACAAAGCTGTAACTTGTGTGTCGGAATATTGACGATGTACAAAGTAATATTTTTATAGGGATCGGCATCTTCTAGGATATGGTAATAAATTTGAAAAAATTTATTTTTAACGTCCCTCTGCAGTATGCCGCCTAGGTGCCTTGCACTCCTTGCACCCTCGGCACGGGCCGGCCCTGTGCACCGAAATGACCAACTGGTTTGGAGGCTTTTTGTATAATTTTTAATTATCGATATCTTTAGTCATATTTTTCCCGAAAATGAACAAAATTTAGTCAAACTTTATCATCTAAACTTTGGGGAAGGAAATAGTAGAGGAAATATACATGGGTGGAAAATTTCTAAACTAGAGGAAAAATATGTGGCTGTTAGTTATGCACAGTTTATCCGGAATTCAGCTTTCTAGTGCTATATTATAGGGTTCACGGAGTTAAATAACTGGTAGTTATTTCTAAGGTAGGATTTCTAAGCCCCAAATCCCCTCCAAATTATACGTGGATTCATTTGATGCTACTGTCGCGATTTTCATCTTGAGGATTTTCAAGCACTGCACATCTCTACAGCTACTCCAAATTCTTTCAGAAGGCTGTAAATTTGTATTTGAATTCGGTTGATGTGAGAGAGTGCTATTTGGGGATTCAAAATATTTCCTCTCTACATAGCAGCTTCCATGTAAAAATGTTATGCATTTTTGCAGGTTTTGAAGCTTCGTGCATTTATTCAGCCACTCTAAATTGACTCAGGGGTTAAACATTTATATGAACGAAAGAAGAACATTGAGGGGAAAATACGACCATACTGACGGAGCTCTGCTGATCAATAGCTATTTGTTTTACTAGGCACAAAAGCACGAGATTTAATGCCGCGGCTGGTGTTTCATGGCCGAGGCATAGCCGGGGCTAGGAAACCAGCCAAGGCATTAAATCTGCTTTTGTGCCGTGTGAAACATATAATTTTTTCTCCAAATTTGCTCCAATTTCACGAAAAATCGTCTTTTTTATACTTATTTCAATAATGATTGCGTTTCATCAAAGGTAACTGGCTTTTCGTTTTCGTAATATCAGGCAGTGTGTATAATAATATTGTTAATTTTTCGAAAAAGGAGGGAAGTGGAGAAAGTTCAATTGTATTAAATCATTGTTCACAAGTCACGATAAATATTTGTAATAAGTAGAAATATTCTGTTGTAGTTTATAGTTGTAATGTAATAAAATTATTTTTGTGTCATTTTTTCATTTAAAAGTCAATAACTTTTACTGCCTAGGCAGAAAAAGTGGACTTTTCTACCTAGGCAGTAAAAGTATGCCTTTTAGGTCTATTTAGTTTCATTAAAAAGCTACATTTAATGTCATTTGGGGAAAAACAATCTTTTAATTCCTAATTATCAAATGACATTTCTGGTTCGAATATATCATGTTAATTATCTTCGAAGTGGAACAGGATATCTATCCATAATTTCTGAAAGCTGTGAAACGGATAAGCCACCAAGTGGGTATCCACCTTCACCCAAGCTAACTTAATACCTGTCAAAATCAGTCGCCCAATCTCCGGCCGCCCGTTTTAAACTTGGGATGCATGACGGGTCATTAGCGACGTCGTCGACGGATGTATCGCCGCACGTCGTCGCGGCCCAAGCAGCGATAATCCCGATGCCGGCGTATATCCGGCCGAATGGCGGCAATAAATAAAAGTAACGACGTCGTAGACAACGCCTTCCAGACTCAGTTTAATCGAAAGGACGATCTCTTATTACAGTCGCGCGGGCTGCGGCGATGCGCCAGGGGCTTCGAATGGTTGGGGGTGGAACATGGTTAGAGCGTCGGAACTGATCCGAACTGGGGCATTCTCTGGACAGTATTCGATATTAGGCCTGCCTATTCGGCCAGAAAACACAACAAAATATAATTTTCAGTTGGAATCTTTCCAAAAGAAATACGTAGGATAACTTTCATTATATATCAATAAATTCCCAATTATTTCATACAAATTATCGAACGCAGAGATATTGTCACTTTTGATCTTGTTAATCCATAAGTCGCTGTTTGCGATAAACGCATTGATTTTACCTCCATATGCAAATATATTGTCAATGCCGTGAAACTTTAAATTTACCAACTCTTGGAGTTGAAGGTTCAATTCATTTATTTAAGCAAAAAAATCAACTAAATAATACTGGTCATGAACGCATCACGCACGAGACTACCTAATGAAAAAAAAAGAACCACCAACTTGCGCAAACTGCTGCAAGAGATCAACTACTCAAAAGGAAACTCTGAAAATTGACGATAACATGGCAGACATATTGAATAGAAATTATGAAAATACGTTAATACTCGAAATCATAAAAAATATACAAATGTACTTGAAAGTGTAAGATACCTATAGTCCGATAATGACTCCACGCGATCGAAGCAATAGACCAAATAAACAAATTCATGAATAAATAAATAATGAAAGCTTATTTGATATTCGGCCAAACAGAACTGTTTCAGCAATTTTTTGTTTTCCTTAAGTTACAAGTATTTTCACTTCTTCCCTTAGTTCATACAACCTTGAAAAAATATTTCTTCGGGAAAGCCAATGCACCTCTATGTGGAAAAGAAGACTTCATTGTTCAGAGTTCATATCAGAGCTTAATTGTTTGAAAAGACGAGTATTCAGTGCACTGCTTTTGATGAAGTTTACAACTTTTATAACTATTTTCAACGCAATAGCCAAGCATTCTGGGAGGGTTTTTTGGCAGTCAATGCTTGGCGACGACTAACGCAATATGTTGATTTTGCAGATGGATTTTTCGTTATAGCAATGCAGCAAAACCAGAGCTGGAATCAAGCATTTGCCACTGAAGACGGTATTCCTCAAAATATAGACTTATTTCATCAACACCTTGCCTCGTTTCCAGTCATTTGGAAAACAGTTACTCTTCTTTTAATGCTTTATTGTCATGCAGAAATAGAGCAAATACAAGTAATTGACAGCATTGGCAAACTTCGTCAGATTCATCACATTGCATTGCATAGAGTGAAGGGGGCTTAAATGACCGAACGCGACTTATTCAATTATATTACTTATTCAATATTTTTAGGATGGCTTCGCGGACCACCTCGAGTGCTCCCAGGGACCACCGATTAAGAACCACTGCACTAGACAATATATCGGGGCGCTAAGCAGAAGTATCATCTTCAAGGTCTGTGGTAGTCATAACTGTAATAAAGGTAATTAATTAGCTAAAAATCAAATAGTGAAGACGGGAAAGTTCGGGCAAATCTTGAACATGCTATTTTTCATAAGCGCTTGATGACGCTTCATATTTCAGCCCCAGTGCTCTCTTTTTGAATTGAGTCAAGTAGGAGTACGAAATACATTACTAAGCAGCAATAGCTACTTTGACGTAAACAGATTAATTACACGAAATATATATCTAAGATTTTTTACAGTTACTAGATTATCAGATTTCCAGTTCGAAATGATTTCAAGGTGAATAATTATGAACATGTTGTTGGTAGATGTAGATGTACTGACTGGCCTCTTGTTGGTGGTGAATGCTATTAGAGTACTATCGACAACGAAGCTCACAATTTCTGAGAATCCCATTGGACAACTTTCCAAGGGAGCTGGTTATACCTACTCTGGAACGTGAATTCTACATTCACAATCGAACAATGAATTACAGAAAACGTCAAGTCAAAAATTCTGCATTTTTGATATAAGCGGTGAATTGTTGGCTTCCAATATCCTTGGTTGAGGGCGCTCTGGGTTGTTATCCAGACAATCTTACCCACCACGATTAGTATTGAGAAACAATTAGAAATTTGTTAATTTACTCCGAGTCAGAAAACCTGCACTGATGAGTTCTAATAAGATCGAAACAGCTGTATTCAGATTTTGAGTAGGGGCGATTTGACGTTTTCTACAATTTATTGTTGAATTATGAATGTAGAATTCGCGTTGCAGAATACGTATAACCAGCTCCCTTGGAAAGTTGTTCGATAATGGTTTCGAATTATTGAAGAATTTTACCTGTTCACTTTATGGAATGTATGAAATTGACTATGGTCAACAAGTATGTTTTTCATGATTTGATAGTCCAATTATTAGATAAGCAACTGAAGTTCATAGAACATATTTGATATCTAATAGTTAAGGGAGAAAAAGAGTTGAAGGTTTTAAGAGCAATTACTAGAACAACTTGGTGTGCATTCCATTTTCTTCCTTTTCTACAAAACGTTCAAAATATTCAGTTTGGATTATGGGATTGACAGATTTCAATACATTTGTATTCGGCAGTGTTCAGGTTTATTGAAATTCACATAAATTTCCGCTCTTCTAGCAGAAACAGGAGAAATGCCTCTTCATCTCAGATCGAAATTATTACGAATCAAATTCATTCTGCAACTCTTTTGCTTAAATGGTGGAATTCATAACCCAAGTATTTCAAATTAAACCACATAGTTTTGGAGAAATAGTGATTTCTTTAGCCCAATTTTCTGATTTAAATGTGGAATTCATGGAGCTCTGTTTTCACAAGTTCTAGTCTCCCTAATTTCTCCACTGAATACTGGTCTCTTTTTCCTATTTTCAAAATGTTCTTTGACCCGCCTTTCAACCATAGGAGGAACCAGAAATCGAGTATCATTTTATCAATGAAAATTTGAAGGATCACCGCAAAATAAGTACAGATGGCTAGTGTTGCCTCTCGACGAGACGAGACGAGAGAATGCTCTCTCTCGTCTCGTATCGTTAGACGAGAGAAAATGTGACTCTCGTCTCGACGAGAGCCCGTTTCTCTCGCTCGAGAGAACCTATCTCTCGTCTCGTCTCGTCTCGACCTTTAAAAAAAATATATTAAATCCCTATGTATTTTATTAGGGCTTGCTCCCTCCAAACCTTTTTTATGGGGACACTGAAATGAACTTTTCGCCTGAGGAATGTATTTAATTTTGTTCCTTTCCAACATAAAAATTTCGACGATAAAATTTAGTTTTATTCCGATTCATCCTTGTACTTCACAACAATATTTGAAAAACCTGGCAAACTATAACATCTAAAGCAAGTAAACATACATAATTATAATAATTAATTGAAGAACAAATTATTCATAATATCTAATGCCTGGACACTAGAGGGAGGAAAAATAAATTTTATAAGAAAAACGAAAAATGTGTATTGAGGTAAAGGGAGACTTTTCTTCCCTAACGGAGGAGGAAGAAAAAGTGTCATTTTTCTTCCTTGCATGCGGGTGAAAAAGGTAACTTTTAACGTTAATCAGTTAAACGGTCAATAATGGATATTTAAAGTTAATAGCAGAAAATATTATTTTTAATAATTACAAGAATTTATTGTATTTTGGTATATTGTAACATAGTTACAAAAGAAAATGAAATTATTAAAAGTAAGTTCCTGAATAATATAATAAAACAATGAAATGGGAAAAAAGACCTATTTGTGTATTAATTGTATCATTTAAGAATATATACCTATATGTAATTCTTTCAGTGACGTCAGGACTAGTCCTTTTTCTAACCTAATGTAAACACCATGCTAGATAGTAAATGACGGAGAATGTAAGGTCACTATCAACGATAAATGAAAGAAGTATACTTTTTTATATATTATTTTTTATTAAAAAAATATTATGTATTAATTACTTTTAAATGTATACCTTTTATTAGTCGATGTAATCAATGCATGATAAAAAAATTCAGCATAAATATAAATATTTAAAATTCCTGCATTTTTGTAGGTGTGTAAATAAAGAACTTTTTCTTCATTTAACTCCGAAACGTTTTTTTAAGGAATTCTCCTTGTACATTAGGTTCACGTAAAACTGAGCATACATCATAAATAAGAAAAAACGCCCCTTTCTTCCCCCCTCCCAACCACCCTTGAGTTGGAAAATTTAACAGGGAAAGTTGGTAAAATAGTAATAAATTTAGTAAAAAAAAAAAGAAACGAGGGAACTTTTCATTCTTATTTTTTGGCCAGTAGGTATTTCAATAATATAGGATTTTCATAGTATGAGATGGCAATTCCATAATGCAAGTCGGGAATTGGTATCTTCTCCTCCCCTAAAAATATTTTCGCGACGACCCTGACTGCTAGACTACCTTTTATGAAATGACATTTAAAATTCGGACTTTAAAAGGTACCAATATACATTTGTGTATTTGTCTTATAAAAATTTAGATAATATTAGTAGTTTCGCTCCACATAATTTTGTCTCTTATAAACATGATGGAACGAACCATTGTATTTATGTAAATTCCTAGAAAAACCCAATCGGGGTAAACTTAACCATAAACTCATAAATCAGGATTGTCACCTATTGTCCGAGATCTAGATAAGCAATACAATAATTGTTAAAGAAAAGAGTATGGAATTAGGGTTATTATCGTTTTTCTTTAAAACTTTTAGTTATGATTTGTGTCTTATAGCGTGCGGTTGGTTATTTGTAAGAATTTAAACATGAAAAGAACAGGTCAAACTTTTTTAAAATTTGGAGAACATTTGAATGATCAAAGCGATAGTGATATTGAAATGGACGAGAGTGACAAAGATAAAAACTATACGCCTGTGCAAGAAGTAGAAAGTGAGCTCGACATGTACGAAAATAGTTTTTGAAGTTAAAACATTACATACTTATTTGAAACTTTACATGCTCTAGAACCCAAACGAGCTAAGTTAGAAAAAACACTTTTTATCCCAAGTTTTAACAGCTATTCTTTCATAAAAATAGGTAGGTGCCTACATTTTTTCCAAAAATTTGTCACTAAACTTTTTTAATAAAGGACCCCGCACGGAATACATGGGCTTTTGGTTTTTCGCGGAATTTGATGAAACTCAGGTATGTCCTTTTTATTTATTTTTTAACAGGCATAAAACTAATATTATTAAAAAGCTATTCAAAAGCTAAGAAAGTCAAAACAGTTTTTCTCAGTCTTAGGGTGAGTTCGGGTTGAGGCTCGGAGCACTCGGAGAGCGCACTATTTTCTGGTATTTTTGGACCTCGGAGTATATAAAGTTCGATCGGAGTTATTAAACTGTGCCAAACCAAACACACTAGAGTGTTTTTGGAGCTCCAATAATAACAGAAAAGCGAAAACAGTGCGCGCTCCGAGTGCTCCGAGCGTCAACCCGAAATCACCCTTAAACTATTCGGGTCGTCAAAGATGCAAATGTGTAATTTTTTAAGCTGGGGTAAATATCTCAAAATCAATTTAACCAAAACAAGTTATGTAGACTTTTATGTCTTGAAATTTACGTAAAATCCAAATGTATAATTAATATACGGTATGTTTTACTTATTTACTCAAAAATGCAATGTTTTAATTATTTTTCTGTTTTACCCAGTCAGCAGAAAAAAGCTATGAGTTTTACAGCCGTATTCACCATCTGCCGCTAACTTTTTAATAGGCTCTGTTGATGCGCCTAAAGGCGGGCTACGCACCAAGCTTTTTGTACAATTATACATTAATGTGTGTAAATGGTAAAATACAGCAGAAGTCTTGCGAGTTTCACTATACACACCTCCATTTATAATATTGTTCAAAAAGCTTGAAAAAGCATACATGGTCAAGTAGACAGCTATATGGTGTAGTCGCGTTTACGCATTTAGCGGCCTGATAAAAAGTTTAGCAGCTGATGGTGAATACGGCTGTTAGTTTGCCAATCGAAGATAGCAATAGTGCAAACTTAGTCACACCCTGTATATATTATTACTATATACTACTAATAACTACCCCGCTATTAAATTTAAAATGGATAACGTAAAAAAACTAAGTACAAATTACACAGCTTACTTTCAAAGGATATTACGAGAGATCTAAATATTTATCACGATTTTTGCATACTTTGATAAAAAACTATAGGAAACATGACATAAATAACGGCTTAACTGTTTAATTTGTAAAATTGTAAAAAATGTTTTCTCGAGAGATCGAGAGAAACGAGAAATTCTCGACGAGAGAGGGGCCTTCTCTCGTCTCGTCTCGAAATTTTTTCGAGAGAAATTATCTCTCTCGTCTCGTCGAGACGATCTCTCGTCTCGTCGAGACGAGACGAGACGAGAGACGAGAATCTCTCGTCTCGGCGGCATCACTACGGATGGCTCCGTCATGAATGGGCAGTGTGTGCGATTTAAGTCCCGAAAATTCCTTACTAGATTATCCGGATACTGACAGACTTCTTTTCCACTTGCAACAATGAAAATATTGTACTCATCGTTGCAATTAAAGACGCGAATAGAGTACAGGATTAACTTCGTGGTAGTCATTTCGGACTGAAGAAACGTTTCAAAGAAGGCCGCCAATTTCAAATTTCCATCTGCCAATTCATATATCCTTATCGAAGCAATGAAACAAATTTACTGCGTCAAAAACTTGTTTTGTTTATAGGTAAGATCACTTGAAGGAATCAGAGGCAACGAAATCTTCGAAAAGCAAAAAGGTAAATATTACAACCTTTGTCATTTCTCAATTTCATTACGAGATATAAAAACTCGTGAAAAAAAAGTATCAGTTAGATCCAAAAAGATTACACCACAAATCTTTATTGCATAATACCCCATCCTTAATAAGTTAGTATTATAATTGCAGAATATATTCTAATTTTATTGTCAGCATCAATCGTTCACGTACATCTCATGGATCTCTCCACTTGCTTTTGGAACACATCTTCAAGCTTTGTCTCTTATATGAAGATAATAGAAGATAATTATCCACGGAAAATTATGGCACCCTGAAAGCAGGCACCATAAACTGTGATACAATAATTACCAGTGAGAACATTATAATATATTTGATAACATACGCTTTTCTTAAGAAAAGAAATTTAAAAATATAATGACATGACTTCCATCTAATCTCCTTGGCGTGTATTGAATTTTGATAGCTCCTGATTCTTAGAGAATATTTCGAATCTGCTATGTATATTATTTCCATGTTTGATATACCTTTCATTTCGTGAGTTTACCTGTGTGTGATAAGAAACATTTATAGGCCTTTTCATCACAGATTTTTTTTGTGCGCATGCGTCAGTTTCCGCCATCTTTTTCGTACTGTTTTTAGTAAACAAGCATGTTAAATGCGCTCAGACAATTTAAATCAACAACTATTAAATACATGAAATAAATTGCAGTAAAGTAACAGAAAAATAAAACAAGAAGTGTGTTAATTACAAAATAAATTTTTCAAGTCACCTATAGTGATGTTATCTGTACGAAAAGAAACAACAAAACGGTGTTGTTATGAAGTATGTGAGAGTGATACACGGTATAAGGCATTCAAAGCCAATACTTATTACTTCATAAATTTTCCAAAACCTTGCCTACAATATCAAAAAAAAATTATCAAATCATCAGGCAAAATACATATCAAAACATGTTTCAAAATGTGATATATGGGTGAAAAAATGTGGTCGAAGTGACAGAGGTTTTCGAATGATTGATGTTGGTTTACTAAAGATACTTATATCTGTTCACTACATTTTCATGGAAAAAAGTCCAACTGAAGAAAAATCCCAATCTTCTGAGCTATCGAGAATTTCAACAAATTGATTGATCAATAATTAAGGTATTGTTATTTCAATGAGTAAGATGTTTATAGTTATAACATCTATCTAGTTTGTAGGTCCTGAAAGCAAAGAACCAGTTTATTAAACAAATAGAAAAGAGTTTATATGGAATAAACAAATGGGATCTCTACAAACAAAAATAAAGTACACTGTCATTACTAAGCAGGTAAGTTTAAATGTAAAAGTCTATAGATTAAAATTTAAAACTCTTTTCTATTATTATAGACATCAACGGTTCATGAAGAGGTTCACAAGTATTATTGAATAAAATTTGTGTTTCAATTCACAATTCAGATAATTCTTATCTTCAGAGATAGCTGTACTTGGAAGAAGTGAAATCAGTGAAGAAACCATCAAAACTACTGGAAGCAGAGAAAGTCAAACCGATTTCGTGAAAATATGTAATAAAATTATTCAGGTTAATCAACGGAAAAGTTCAGCCATGGAAAAATGTCTGAATTCTATTTAGCTTTACAAGATTTTTGAGGCCAGCTTGTGAAGACTTACAGTATTCGGTATTCAAAAAATCTAAACAATCAATGCAATAGTTAATTTTGGTATCATTGAGATTGCGCATGGGATATTTGATTGAAGATTTAGCTTACAATACTCCAAATGGCTGAGTTAGTTTTGTATCTTGATGCTTATGAAGGATCAATATCGGATCTCCCTGAAATATTTAAACCGATCGAAACTTGCAGACTTTTTGCAACCTGGAGAAGTAGTACTTCTTCAAACAGTTTTTATCATTGAATATGCATACCATGATGTTACAAAATTATATTTGTCTATGCATGTGTGGTTAACTTTCAAAAATCCTTGTAGTCTTTGACTTGATAAATACAAAGAATGTAATAATTTGTGTAAATTGAAAAAAACAAAACAAATAGTTTAATAGAAATTATCAAACATTTTTCTGTACCATAGGTATATAAAGTTCCATTGAATTATAAATATTTGTATATATAAATAAATGACAATAAAGTCATTTATTAAACTCTATTAATGCACTTATACATATATCAACTTTGATACTTTTTTTGTTATTGTATTGAAAATAAAAGCTTACTATTATCATCTATTTTTTATTTTTTTGTTTCTAGAAATTTTAATGGTTTTTTGAAGCATTTTAATGCATAATTTGCTGGTACAGGGTAAGCTATCTTTTTCACTGGCATCCAAATATATAAAGGCATGTGCTTATAATTTTCATTGAGTGTTGATTATTGTTCACATTTTCAATATAACACTTTCATCAACATCTTGATTTATTCACGATGTTACTAAAATAATGTATTATTCATAATGAAGTTCATCCATAATATAAAAGTTTTTTGGCACATCATTTGAAAGGAAATGGTTGCCAAAACTGCGGATAATTATGGCTTTTGAGATGTTATGGTCAACAATTTCTTCAAAACGTCGCAGCCATTTTCCTCTGGTCAACAGAGGGTCAACAGGTAGCTTCATTTCGTATAGAATTAACCCTGACAAATTAATTTGTTAGTATAATATTTGAATTAATATAATATTGTTCTCGTTGCTAACCTTTCAACCAGTTCACTTCTTTGCCTTTTTGAGAACGTCCGTGGCAGTTAAGCCACCTTTTTAATTGATCACAATGATATGTTTCAACCGAATTGTGAAAAAGTACAGTACCATCAATAATTCATTTCAATGATCTGATTTTCGGAGATAATATAGCTAGCCCAGCCATTATGGTACAAAACAGTACGAAACTTTTAAATTCCCGCTCTTTCAACATGGCGGCTGCGCATGCGCTTGTCATATGATGAAAAGTTCTATTGATTTAGCGTATGGCACAACACATGATAACTTTGTAAAATAATTAAAAATTAATGAGTAAATAAGCTATTTCAATATATGAGTCATAAACAGACTTCAAACTAGATATAAAACTGTTATATTGAAAGATCAAGTTCAGCTATCCATTCAAGGCTTGATTGTGTGATGTGAAAGAAGTCCCTAAAATCTCCTAGATATTCCCTCAGTTCACACTCTGTCAATATGTGGGCAATTGTTTGGGTCGCCGCAGTCGCAACCTGGGTTGGTTAATTTTCCCCATTTATGGTGGTTATGGGCACACACACCATGTCCTGTTCTGATACGGTTTAAGGTCTTCCATATATGTCGTGGTTCTTCGAAGCCATCGGGTTTTACGGCATTTTCAGTCCATAGGGCCTGTCATTCGGAGTTGATGTTGAAGTTATTGACTGACAGTTGTTGTGCTGATAACATTGGCGGTTACATCGAAGCCGGTTTATTGCCAGATCCGGGATATCCTTATGGATAGGGAATTGTGTGTTATTAATTATTTTCTTATATTCTTTTATCAGTCTTCTCAGCGTATTGTATCCCTGTCTATTCCATTAGTCTTCTTCAAGCAATATCTAATATTAGCTACATTACATTATTGAGTTTTGATAGAATTTGCACTCTCATTTACAGTATTCCTGAAAGTATGTTCTAATAGGACGAGAGGACAACCAGAGTGGCGGTCCCACTCGATTCTAAATAAAAATCTCTTATGACATTCTTCATGGTCCAAGTTCACGAAATTTCCTTTATAGGATGAAAAATTAGAATGCAAAAATTGGTTTAATTTTCTAATGAAATATTTCAAATTATATAACAGTGATTTCAGTTTGCTACTAATAATTATTTTCATTATAATAATTTTCAATATTGAAAGAAACTACTCTCGGCAAATATAAATGTAATATACAATAAAATTTCACGTGAAGGCATTAATATTATGCTTGGCGCTTTTGAACTGAGCATCTATTAATATTATTTACATCTTCAATATCGGTCGAGATCGAGAAGTTATCTCATCATCAAAGTAATTTTGGAAACGTTTGTACTTTTTGTCATATTGTATCAAAGAGATGTAGAATAACGTTTCATGAATAAACAAACTGAATGTCGGAATGAGTAAATTATAATGATAAAACACAAAGGATGATAATTTCATACCATAAATTATTTATTGTCACAATATTGATTTGACGTAGAATAACTCCCTTTGACAAAATTCCTTTATGTTTTGACGCTCGCGAATATAAAGTAACGGGTAATAAACTTTACTTTTTCGCTTTTTTCCGATCAAAAGGATAAAGCTGTCTACATTCAATCAGTAAAATAATTTCTCATATATTTTATTTTACTGTTTTACTTCATATGAATGAATAAAGTCAGCATGCCATAAAGAGTCCATTATCAAGCTAGTTCAACGCAAATTCTAGAAGTGGTTCGGTTTGAATTCCTCAGAACATACAATAAAAGAACAAAATAACATCTAGGATAACCCCAACTCCTGTAAGTTCAAATACCTAAAACATGTATAATAATGATGATAAAAAACAATGTCTTTCAGTTCTCCTGATGAAGGCAATCAGGCATTGCCGAATCTAAAATAATCATTCAGTCATATATATATATATATATATATATATCTTTATATATATATATATATATATATATATATATATATATATATATATATATATATATATATATATATATATATATATATTTATATATATGTATATATATATATAATATATATATATATTTATATATATATATATATATATATATATATATATATTTATTCGAATTGTTGTTGCCTGTGAACTATTTCTAAACTCTTGAAAATTATTAGCAATAACAGGCTTGTTGAATCTTAAACAACTCGATTTTATCAAAAAGTTGACATTTCGCCACGACATTCGTGGCTTTATCAATACTTTTGAAAAAATTGAAATTCTTTGACATTTATTCAAAAAAATTATTTATAAATGTCAAAGAATTTTCAATTTTTTCAAAAGTTTTGATAAAGCCACGAATGTCGTGGCGAAACGTTCAACTTTTAAAAAAAAATCGAGTTTTTTAAGATTCAACAAGCCTGTTATTGCTAATAATTTTCAACAGATTATATATATATATATATATATTATATATATATATATATATACCTATATATTTATAATTTATATATATATATATATATATATATATATATATATATGATATATATATATACCTATATATTTATAATTATATATATATATATATATATAGATATATATATATATATTTTTATAATATAAATATATATATATATATATATATATATATATATATATATATATATATATATATATATATATATATATTATATATAAATATATATATATATATATATATATATATATATATATATATATATTATATATATATATATATATATATATATATATATATATATATATACATATATATCTTTATATATTATATATATATATATATATATATATATATATATACATATATATATATATATATATATATATATATATATATATATATATATATATTTATATATATACATATATATCTTATATATTATATATATATATATATTATATATATATATATATATATATACATATATATATATATATATATATATATATATATATATTATATATATATATATACTATATATATATATATTTATTATTCGTTTTACGAATCGTGAATTTTATGTATTAATTTCAAAATAAGGGTATTCGATTCCTGGGTGGTGAGTAAATGAGTAGTACTCTTATATCTTCGCCAAGCTTTCGCAAAACTTTATTTGCTTCTTCAGGGCTTCTACAAAATTAAAAATAATATTCAAAAGTGTGTCACTCAACCTAGATTCGTTGTTATTACCGACTTTGAGGTTAACTAAGAAATATTACGTCTGCCATAACAAAAACTTCCACGAATTACATACATACAATCCCCAAAATTAACTTTGGAAAAATTCACAAATTTAAAATATACAATTACAAAATTACATCACATTTAGTTCTCAAAATACAAATTAACTGTCAGTCCTAGTTGAAAATGGTTGTTTGTTATACTGTCAATGTCTTCATAGTTGGTCAACGTTATTATGGTCTCATTCTTTATTTCCATTATCCAGTTGCCCATCGTATGTCTCACTGTTATGTGTAGTAGTAAATAAGTACGAATAGATATTACTCAGTTTTTGTGTATCTGCCTTTTTGTTTATGTCTGCTTTGTGCCTGTGTATATTAATCATCTCATAAACAATTCTTTTGTGGTAATTTCTCTCTGTTTTTATGACTTTTACTTGTTCGAAGTCTATCCTGTGATTATTAGCGTTAGCATGTGTAGCTAGTGCACATCTATCTCTACCATGTCTAACGTCACTAGCATGTATGGCTAAACGGCTTTTCAGCCATTGTGACGTTTGACCAATATATACAGAATCACATTCACAACAATTCAGTTTATAGACAACATCATTGCAGAGACCAACTGGTATTTCGTCTTTCAAATGTGAGTACAATCCTGATATGGTCCTTGCATTTGTTGTGATTATTTTAACAGTACTGTGGTTTTTAAACAGTTTTTTCAGCTGTATTGTTAAGCCATCTATTTGTATCATAGTGGCATAAATTGTCACATCTTCTTGCGTTTCTACTGTGTTATCGAATTGAGAAGATTTCCCATATTGATTTCACAAAGAAGAGCATAGACAGACTTGGTGATATGTTGATCCAAAACTCGTATCCACCAACTATGGTAAACAAATTATTATATGCAGCAACATCAAACAAAAACAAAAATAATGATATACGGAACTCTCATAATAACACAGTAGAAACGCAAGAAGATGTGACAATTGATGCCACTATGACACAAATAGATGGCTTAACAATACAGCTGAAAAAACTGTTTAAAAACCACAGTACTGTTAAAATAATCACAACAAATGCAAGGACCATATCAGGATTGTACTCACATTTGAAAGACAAAATACCAGTTGGTCTCTGCAATGATGTTGTCTATAAACTGAATTGTTGTGAATGTGATTCTGTATATATTGGTCAAACGTCACAATGGCTGAAAAGCCGTTTAGCCATACATGCTAGTGACGTTAGACATGGTAGAGATAGATGTGCACTAGCTACACATGCTAACGCTAATAATCACAGGATAGACTTCGAACAAGTAAAAGTCATAAAAATAGAGAGAAATTACCACAAAAGAATTGTTTATGAGATGATTAATATACACAGGCACAAAGCAGACATAAACAAAAAGGCAGATACACAAAAACTGAGTAATATCTATTCGTACTTATTGACTACTACACATACGATGGGCAACTGGATAATGGAAATAAAGAATGAGACCATAATAACGTTGACCAACTATGAAGACATTGACAGTATAACAAACAACCATTTTCAACTAGGACTGACAGTTAATTTGTATTTTGAGAACTAAATGTGATGTAATTTTGTAATTGTATATTTTAAATTTGTGAATTTTTCCAAAGTTAATTTTGGGGATTGTATGTATGTAATTCGTGGAAGTTTTTGTTATGGCAGACGTAATATTTCTTAGTTAACCTCAAAGTCGGTAATAACAACGAATCTAGGTTGAGTGACACACTTTTGAATATTATTTTTAATTTTGTAGAAGCCCTGATGAAGCAAATAAAGTTTTGCGAAAGCTTGGCGAAGATATAAGTGTACTACTCATTTACTCACCACCCAGGAATCGAATACTCTTATTTTGAAATTAATATATATATATATACAGGGCTATTCAAATTCGAGTATATGCATGGGGATTTCGATAACGGTAAGAGATAGAGGGATGGTTAAATGGGGGCAAAGTTGCATATTTTAGAGGTCAGTTATATGGATGAAAAAAATCTGATCTAGCTCCTCTAGTTCTGGAGTTATATAGGAAAATTCGAAAATTTCTAAATCCTTTTTTTGCCTATATCTTTTTATTTAATGAATTGTTTTCAAAACAATTGTCACTTTGCCATTGCCACTTTTTCTAAGCTATCTAAATATCTGATTGAAAATTATATACAGGGTGTCGTATAAATTGGGCCACCCTCAACTTTCAATTTTCAAATACGGACCTGTATTTTTTATTGCATTTTTTTGAATGCCAAAAGTCATGTTTTATATTGACGTAGTATTTTCATCTGAATTACAGAGTGTTCTGGAAATATTGAACTATTACCAGTAAAATTTCAACATTTTTTTAAAATTGCAGCTCTAATTAAATTTTTAGGATTTGGAAGATAATCAACATTATTCGACGAAAAATGTCTTTTTCAAGAATTCATCCACATTTCACTTCACGTAACCCATGATCGATGTACGAAAATGCGAAATTCTTCCTAGTACCATTGCCCAAACAAAAAAATGTTCGACTGGCAATCTTCATATTAAAGACACCAATTTGGAAATATTTCATTGTTAATTACTTTCTATCTACTATCTACTATCTACATTTTCAGCTAATTCATGGGCATTCTGTTGCTATATACAACAATTATGATTAAACTATTTGAATTCTCATAGTATGCTTTGGAAAATAAATATTTAGTTCACCTCACTTGTCATTATTTTGACAGTTTCTTGGAAATTACCGTTGGTATTTAATGAAAAATCTGTTAGTACTAAAAATGGGTTTCCCCATAGAGCAGAAAATAGATGTGATTAACGTTTTCTACAGAAATAGTAGGAGCATTCATCTTTCCGCTTGACTTTTTTTCATGGGGTACACTAAAAAATAGAATATATCAAAACGAAATTGAAAGTATAGAAGATTAAAGAATTAAAATCATGAACGCTTTGGCATCACTACGCCGAAGAGATATCTTCAGAGCGAATAATAACTTTAAAAAACGACTCTGTGAATGTCTGGAATGAGAAGATTGTCAATTCAAACATTTATTTCGATTATGATTACTTATAATGACTTATTTCAATTCTAGATAATAACTAAACATGTTCTTATGCGATACGTTATAAAATATGAAAACCTATATGATCAAATACAATGTTATGTTTGTGACAGATTATGTTTGTGAGTTCTCAGCAGAATACATACAACAGATCTTCCTCATACCTACTGAGGTTAATTAGAGTTGTTATGGAATTAAAAAATGATGAGATATCACTAGTATTAGTTCAATATTCACAAACCACTTTATGATTTATATAAAAATATAAATCCAATATGAAACATAATTATATAGGTAGTTCGAAAAGTGAGTAACAATGAAATATTTCCAAATTGGTGTCTGGAGTATGAAGATTGCCATTGGAAGATTATTTTGTTTGGGCATTGATTATATGCACATACATGTACGTACTGGAAAGAATTTCCCATTTTCGTATATTGATCATGGGTTGCGTGAACTGAAATGTGGATGAATTCTCGAAGAAGACATTTTTCGTCGAATAATGTTGATTATCTTCCAAATCCTAGGCATTTTATACCTTATTCTATGATATTTATTCAATTAGAGCTGAAATTTTAAGAGAATGTAGAAATTTTACTGGTAATAGTTCAATATTTTCAGAACGCTCTGTAATTCAGATGAAAATTCTACGTCAATATAAAACATGACTCTTGGCATTTAAAAAAATGCAATAAAAAATACAGGTCCGTATTTGAAAATTGAAAGTTGAGGGTGGCCCAATTTATACGACACCCTGTATATAATTTTTATTCAGATATTTAGATAGCTTAGAAAAAGTGGCAATGGCAAAGTGACAATTGTTTTGAAAACAATTCATTAAATAAAAAGATAGGCAAAAAAAAGATTTCGAAATTTTCGAATTTTCCTATATAACTCCAGAACTAAAGGAGCTAGATCAGATTTTTTTTATCCATATAACTGACCTCTGAAATATGCAACTTTGCCCCCATTTAACCATCCCTCTATCTCTTACCGTTATCGAAATCCCCATGCATATACTCGAATTTGAATAGCCCTGTATATATATAGGTATATATATATATATATATATATATATATATATATATATATATATATATATATATATATTTATATTTATATATTTATATATATATATATATATATTTATATATAATTATATATATATATATATATATATATATATATGAATATATGAATATATATAAATATTTATAAATATATATATAGATATATAAATATATATATATATATATATAGGAAAACAGAAGTCTTTGCTGAATTGTTGAGATAATTATGTATTATTCGTGGGAGTACAGAAATGATAGGCTCTACTTTGTTTTCGTAAGCTACAGCTTTCAAGATACATTTATCTTTTCATCAGGAGCAAGAGTAGAGCCCTTCATTGCTGACATTCCAAGAATAATACCTAATAATTATATATATATATATATATATATATATATATATATATATATATATATATATATATACGATAGAAGGTCTTCACATTTACTGCATTTCATTCATTTCAAGATTTGTGGCAACGCTGCGGAGGCATGGAAAGGTATATTCTCAACGTTCATTATGCCTACCACAGAAAAGCAAACAACGGTGCAAATACTCCAAATGAATACTTCATTGCAATAGAAAAGCAAAACACATGTAAATGGCAACACGGATAGGAACCCAGTCTCATACAATGTCGACCAATCACAACTATAGAATTTCGCGTGACATCGAGTGAATTCGTTGGAAAGCATTAATTGAATCGTAGTGTGATCGTAGTTACTAATGGCAGCGTGTTTACTTATATTGCTCGCGTATTGTTTTAAAATGAGTTTGGTGACTGAAGTTAATTTCAAAAATTTCAATGGTGACTTAGTGGAATATTTGTTATTCCATAACTTTAGTGCACTAAGTTATGAGGATAATGTTTTGATAATAACATTGCGACCTACCCCTGAATTTAACAATTTGGTGCAGCGTAACAGACAACAAAACCGCGGTTTTAATACAAGGAATTATGAGAGACATCCTTGCCTAACCGGATCACATGTAAAAAAATAAATTATTTTGTTGGAGGTGTTTACTTTTTACTAGTGAAAATATCTATGTTTGGGGCCGCTTAGGATTTGAGGATTTAATTCTATACCTAGTTGAAAGTGGGGAATTTGTCACCGATAAAATAACTTTAAATACAGCACGCGGATTAATATCTTACTCACAAGATAAGGAATTTATATATTTTTTAAACAACTTTAAATTAATTTTTGAACAAACAGAAATAGTTTTTCAAATCTTACAGCACAAGTTTTCAAATGTAATTTACTCACGAAATCGGCTCAAATTTCTTTTGGAAAAAATTTCAGAATTTCGTGCAGAAGTTTATTTTATAAAACTATTTTCTGTATTCCAAACTACTGATGATACGACTTAATTTAGCCCAAAACGAAAGAAATTCAGTTACGCAGATATGGAGCTTCACTATAAGCAAATAATTTATGAAATTTTGGATACTATTAGGGGTCAAATAGAAATAAGGTTCTCTGATTTGAAAGAACTGCATTTCTTCGACTTACTCAATAAAAATTTGTTAACCGGATATTCGGCTAATTTTCCAGATAACCTTTTGGAAGATTTATGTCAAAAATACACTTTTTTTGATAAGGTGGACATAAAAAGTGAACTGTGTGTTGTTTATAATGACAATGAAATTTTGGGGCAAAATGAAAATCATGTGAGGACTATTAAATACCTTTTTGATAATAATTTGAATCAAGATTTACCCCAAGTTTATAAACTCTTATGTCTAATTGTTTCTATCCCGGTGACATCGGCTTCCGTAGAGTGCTCGTTTTCCACTCTTAAGAGAATTAAAACTTATTTACGAAATTCAATGAGCCAGGATCGTTTGAAAAATATTAGTTTGTTGTCTATTGAAAAGGAATTGGTAAAACTTTTGGCGAAAGACAAAAAATTTTGTGAGGATATTATAGATCATTTTGCTAACGTTAAAGATCGCAGAATCCCGCTAATCTTCAAAAATATATAATAACTTTTCATTTGCTGTCACCAGCTGTTAACAAATTCGTTAAGTAGGTAGGTAGGTACCTATTTTGTGAAAGAAAAAAAAATTTGATGAATAGATGAATTGATTAATTGGCCGATAAAAGTTTTTGTGAATATTGTAAATAGGAGTTGTAGGTCTCAAGGTAGATACTCGAAAGTGAAAACAAATAAATAGCTTAGGGTGCTTGTTTTACTTTGATTTTTTATGAGGCGGTTGACCTTGAAATCCTAAAAATTTTCGCCTATGGTGTATTTTTTAACACCTCTTGTAGCCTCCTCAAACCAAAACCTCACGAACCGCCACTGATATATATATATATATATATATATATATATATATATATATATATATATATATATATATATATATATAAATACATACAAATATTCCGTTCTTCTCGATGTCTGTACTCGGAATATTTGAAATTACAGAAAGTCTGATCAATTTAAGAAATCCTTTGCTCCAGTTTCATAGCAAGAATAAATTAGAGAAAACATATTTTGTTTGAATTTTAGCTTCTCAGCTGTCGGTATTGGGTATTAAAAGCGAGTAATTTCAAAATTGCGAGGAAAATTTGCAACAGGAAGTAAGGAGAAGAGAGCGCTACTCAATTAATTGAAATTACTTATTTGTATGCTGGTGTATACTAAGTGACTATATGCTTTGGTTCAATGACCACAGATTGCTTCAGTATACCGTTATTTATTTTATGATTGTAGATTGAAAAAACGAAACTGCACAGAGCATAGAATTATTTGTCACATAGAATAATTTATTATTATTCATAGTTTGTGATGTTACACATTTTAGCGAATACTGTGAAACTTGCTCAATATCTTTTTTTTCGTGAAAAAATATCATCGATAAGTAGATTAGCTCTAGCGTATAATCAATACGAATAGTATTCGAAAAACTTCGAGAATAGAGAACACGTGCGTTGTTGACCTACGGGTGAGTTGAAATTGTACGACTTCAACTGGGCTTACGTTGCATCGTTAGCGAACAAAATCTTTAGGATTCCAACAGGATAGGGGACTTCATTCTCGTACAAATTTACCACTTACAATCATCCATTTCGTCGATTCGAACTGATACGGGAGAAAGAATCGAGGACGTATTGTAGCTCGACATCATTCAGAATACCAATATAGGCGAACGAAATTGCAACTGACGTGGCAGTCCTTACGATAATCTATGTTTTCCAAGTTAGGAAGAACGTGCTTTGGGCAATCTACTCTCAAAAGAGAGGGCTGGAAACGGAAATAAAATGATGAATAACTTAGTCCTCTCAATAATGCTGAATTACAGCTGATTATTAAAGAAAGCTAATATAAATACCGTTGAAATTTAATGAGAATATTGTACTTCGATATGTTCATTATGTCAGAAACAATATCAAATTTTAAATAAATGCGTACAGATTCGTAATTTGTGATGAAAGGAAGATTTCCTATATATCTAGTTCTCTCACATTCTTGGAGCTAATTAAAGTTACACACCCCTTGTTATTGGGATCTGACATGGAGGCGGAGCTTAGGTGATAACGTCAAAACATGGCGTCTCAAAACCAACTTTCAACACGAATTATATGAGAGATTTGAAAGTTTTTTGAGTTTTTGCTATAACAATGTTAGTTTCCAGTGAAAGTATGAAGCTAATATGTTGGTGAAAATTTACTCCAGCGAAAATACAGAGAATTCGAGGCCTAGTATCGTCAACTTTACTGCTTTTTGTTTATCTATTTTGATTTGATTTAATTTGATTTGTAAAATACCTAGTCTAGATCTACTATATTTGTTTAAATGATATGAAACTGTAAATTCGAGCTTTTTATGTAGGAAGTTTAAAATCGACCAGATATGATGGGCAATTATCAATAAACATATTTCGAAACTTTTTATTGATGATTCTTTATACAACTGTGGAATATTTTTATTATTCTACATTTAATTATTTTTGAAAGAACTTTGGATAAAATGTACCTATTTAAAATTTCACGAAAAACATTAGTTATACTTAGTAGTATACCTGGATTCAATGAGAAATCAGAATGTTGCATATAATCAATTGTGGTTTTCATAATAATACACCATCAATCATAATGTAACTCAAGATGTATTAATAATGAACATACAAAGAAAACCTTTTTCATTCTGTGTGCATTCTCATTATAACTAACTTCAGTTAAATAACCATCATAAACATAAATTTGCTACTCCATCATTTCACTTAATCTTCCATGAATTTGTCATCTTCTAAGATCGGAGAAGACATATTTATCGTACCACATATCACTAAAAATTTCTTCTACTAATACTAATAAATTTTCAGGCAACACAGATTCAACTATTTTAAATGTTTTGGCTGCAGCATCTAGAATTTTCATTAATAATAGGAACTAATCGAGTTCCAATCGATTCTTTTGTAAAATGCAAAGAACACTCCGTCATTCTCGGAGTTGTGTGTTTCTTTTTCAGATTGATTTTCCATACCTTCAATAAATCAATATTTTCCTTTTCTCCAAAATGATTTTCTCTCAATAAAAATATTTGTTTGGCTTCGGAAACCGATGAAAGCTAATACACGCCACAACACTCTCTAGACTTGCTGATTCTACGTTTTACAAAATTAACACTTTCCATTATTCACCTTTTGCGACATTATTTGTAAGAAATCATGCAATTGCATAATTATTATGTTGACGTTGGAAATAAAAACTTCATTTATCTGGCCGTCAGAATTCGCCAGCTGACATGTCAGATCCCAATAGTTGCATATCCCTTGGCGTAGTTGCACGCCTCTTGGTATTTCTGACATTGTAAGTCATCCCATGTACCATTTCTTTCACCCACAATCTTTTGTTTTCTCTCTACAATCGTTTTACAGATGGGAAGATTCGACCAACATGTCAGAATTTCAATGATTCGTTTAAACAAGAAAGTGCAACTTTAAGTGGGCACAGCTCACGGCGAGATCATAATGTTAACATATGAGGAAACTATATGACCATGATCCAAGTGTCTGGGTTTTGTCCTAACAAAATACACAGCATTTTTCTGCAAAGTTCCTTTAAAAGTAGCTTTTTGGACCTTACGGCTAAGCCAATAGATCTGCTGGCCAAGCGTACAAGTTATCATATTGCAATTCGTTCAAGATAGGGAAAAAATGAGCGACATAGAAAAATTTACCCTTTGAAGGGGTTTTCTGCACTAGAAATGAGTCGGACCATCAGTTGTCATGAAAAAAGTCATAGCAAGACCATTTGAACATTGTATATATCATTGGCAGTTTCTAGGAGCCACAATGGGCACATTAGTGATTTTTGTGTTTTTTTTAAAATAATTAACTTCTAGCTGAAGCTATGAGCGCAATAGCTGATATACGTAATAATTCACGAAAGATTGTACCGCAAAATGTGAATTAATATGAATTTCGATCACTGATTTCTAATCAGTCAGATGAAATCCAGACCTAAACTAGAATAATAGTATTATGTCTTCAAGTTATTGGCCATACTAGTCAGATCATTCGGATTGATAAATCAAAATACGAAAACTTGCTTCAAAACTAATAGAATAAATTGACGATGAATTACGATAAATTATATTATTTTCTAACTATATGAAAGAATTAATAGATGATTGAATTATTGTAGCAGTTACTTGACGTAAATCAACTTGATTGAAAAACGATGGAAAAAATTGTTTCTAAGAAATTTACATAAAGTTTATCATTGAATTGAAGTGGCATATACTTGGAGAAAGTTCATATTCATAACTTCCTAAAGAAACAAAAACGACCAGATTGAAGTAAACCCTTCTCCTCTTCTCAATCTTTTTAATATACCTACCAATACCTCTGAATGAATTGCTTATTGTTATTGAGTTTCTCTAAGAACCACCCTGTGTTATGTTCAATTTTTCGTATATAAAGACTGTTTTGTAATACTATAATTTAGTACGAGATGAAGTCAATCTTATGACGAAACGCGTTTACTCATAAAATTTTATTTAAACCTGTGAAAAGTTAGTTTTTTGTCTCTTTATGAAGTTATAAAGTTTATCAGATTATTATGCATGTTTCGCCTCTACCAGGGCTTTTTCAGACTGTCCGAATGATACCGTGACCATCAAAACCTCTCAATCATAAAAATACATCGATTCATTTATACCGATAAACATTTTCAGTTGCAAAATGAAGACGAACGCCACCAGCCTTCGAGAAGTTGAGAAATTATAATTAGTTATCCAAGTTCCCTGATAATTTCTAACTTGTCCGTATCAATAAATTCCTAATGAGTTTTCTCTTCTTTCCACCGATTCGAGAAAATAAAGTCGCCGTGCATCTTCGGTCAAAGCTACTCGTATTTAGGTAATTAGGCAGCGTGAATTTCCGAGCAAACTTTTTCTCCTTATCTCGAACTTGTTCGCTGAGCCTGGAGGAGCTATCGATCTGGTTGCCTCTTTAATTGAAACTTACCACGAGAGCCTGGCAATTCTGAAGACTCGTAGGAGTTTGATATTTATCTCGATGCCTTCTCGAGTTGGTTCATTGCAGACTAAGTTCAATTTCTGTGAACCAGAATTTCAACATTTTGTTCAGCATCTTGCACAAAACGGACCAAGAGTTATCGATATTCGTGGCTGATGAAAGTTGATGTTTGTTCCACATATTTTTACGGAATATCAATTTTAAATTTCTCAATAGTTTGCACAACTGTATTCAAGTTGCTAGAGCTTGTACTATCATGCTTGTACTATTATGTAATTATAAAAGATTGGATTATAAAAATTGTCACTGGTCAATACAACACATTTCAGTTGAGTACTAGACTGTTAGGTTCCTATGATTATTAACACAGGAAAGACAAACACTATATTGAAAGAAGCTTATAGAGTAGAATATAGATTTTGTTACTAGATGAGATGTGGGAAACCATAGAATGAGTTTCTTGAAACCGTAGACTTAAAAACATATTGGACAGGCATCAACAGAAGTCATTTAAATATTTCAAATTATATTATTAGCAAATTACTTCTATATGACAAGCACTGAACATATCCTTTCGATTCTGGTGAAAAGCTCTAGCAGGTGTTTTAGAAATTCTGTAGTGTTTCTCTTATAGAAGGTACTAGTAGATTACAAGGTTTTTGTAAATTAATGTTTCCTAAATACATGAGTTGGTAAAACCCTTTTTATTAAAAGCTGAAGTAAGTTTTACGAGATGAGGTGCGACTTCTATTTGATTGATATATAGGATTCAGGATAATAATTTTAACTTATCGTCAACTATGCCTATTATTGAAAATATTTCTCCAGCTACAAATACCTTAGAAATAAAGTGATGGTGGCCGTAGTATGTCTTATAGTTACAAACATATCATTATCCTAGTTTTTTCAAGATAAGAAGAGGATTTGGTGCTAATATCAGAAAAAACTGAGAATGAGCATAGCTATAGATCAAACCTCTGTCAGCAAACTATTTTCATCATTTTCTGGGTAAATAACCTAATAAAGATTCTTTTGGGTACTATTCGAACCGCTAGAATTACTTCATGAAAAACTCTGAACTTTATTCTGAAAAATTCATTGAATTTTTGAAAATATAATATAATAGAGAGTGTACATATACTAGAGCTATCTTGATGCAAAATAAGTTCACTAACGATACTCGAGGAGACTTCCACAAAAATGGAGAATGGTGACCAAATGGTAGACGCCTATCATAAGAATTTGTGTTCGTTTAAAATGTAGTACCCTACACCAGTGAGCAGTCAGTATTGTTCACTTCTTATGAATCTACAAGTTGACTCCAGTTATAGATATCTTTACCTTAAGTGACCGGTAAAATGTTTGAGATGGTTATTCGTGAATTTTGTCTCTTTTGTAAACGCCCATTCGGAAAAGACATTTTTAGAAAATTAGACTATTATTTCTAGCGAGAGTGAGAAATGTCTTCACATTTTTAAACGATTAAGTGTGAAACTTCAGTCAGTTTTTCATATTAGTTTCAGTTTGATATAGATTGATATTAGATTGCTTTCTATCAAAAATTTCATGGGCTAGAACAATTTTACAACAAAAGAAGTTAATAGAAGCAATTTTGATAAAGGAGCACGTAGAAGTCACAAACAGCTGCTTAAATTCGGTATGCTATACCATCAGGGTGCAATCCAAATACCTGAGAAAAAACTATGGAAAACCATCTGTTGTGCTAACTTTTTATCAATAATGAGACCGTTGAAGTCACAAACAGCTGCTTAAATTCGGTATGCTATACCATCAGGGTGCAATCCAAATACCTGAGAAAAAACTATGGAAAACCATCTGTTGTGCTAACTTTTTATCAATAATGAGACCGTTGAAGTCACAAACAGCTGCTTAAATTCGGTATGCTATACCATTAGGGTGCAATCCAAATACCTGAGAGAAAAACTTTCGAAAAACATCTGTTGTGCTAACTTTCTATCAAGAATGAGACATTAATTTTTTATGGATCGAAAAGAAATATTAATAACAACTCAGAAAAGAATTCTACTAATTATTTTTGGACTCAAGTATAGAGAGCCTTGTAGAATTCAATTCATAGAGAAAAAGATTTAAAATGTTTATGCAGTGTTTATCCAGAAATACCAAAATTTTGTTCCCCAACATAAAAACCTTTGCGCAAATTATTTGAGTCGAAATATCAATGAAAGAAGAGATCCACGTTATAGATATCCTCGGCATCACCGATGCTCCATGATTGATGAAGGTTGACACTCTTCTTGCCTGAGGATGTTCGATAGACTGCCTAATGATATTATAAGAAAAACAAATGTGAAAAAACTGAAGAAAGCGTATACGTTATGTTGATCAGATGAGCCTTATGATTATGATGTATTTTTCAATATGTAAAAGAGTGCCACATATTATTTTTGCTAATTCTAGAAACTTCCAATGAAGACGTTTTCTATTATATTCTATTCTATAGTAGATGAAAAACCTATGGAGAGTGTACCTGAAACAATCTGTTACAACTCTACAGATTAAAAGATTTTCAGGAATACTATGAATTATAGTAGTGAACATTTATCATAAAAGTTTGTCCAAGATAGAGAGAGTACCTATTTGGCAGTAATATCAGATAAACCGGAAACTAAGCACCGCTATAGATCAAATTCTTATCAGGGAAATATTTTCACACTATTTGGTGAACTTATCTTCGCGTCGACAGTTCCCTGAAAAACATAAACGAAGACAAACAGTAAACTTGCCTTTTTATTACTATGAAAGCTGATTCAATTGTGTTCAATATTTAGTTTCAAGTTTATGAGAAATATGTTGTATCAGAACTGAATTATAAAATTTCATTAGAGATATTGCTGTAGATTATAATGAGAGTTAATTCTTATTATATATATATATATATATATATATATATATATATATATATATATATATATATATATATATATATATATATATATATATATATATATATATATTATATTATAATATATATATATATATATTTATATATATATATATATATATATATATATATATATATATATATATATATATATATATATTATAACTATTATTATTTTATTGTCATTCAGAGATACAAACACAAAAGTCAACTAAATTATCTACAAATATATGTAAGTATGTATATATCAATGGTTATGTAATATCTATTTTATGCGAAATACCAAAATGGCCATGCATCGGGCCATTATAAAGTAGCATATTATCAAAACTATTTGAGATGAAGACTTGAACATACTAACTTCTAAGGATAAGAAAGTTGTATTTGCCATAGGAAAAATTGTTTAAAAGCTTGTTGAATATTTTATTGGGATGAAGAAAATATCAATTTGGTTACTGAACATGTTTTTGTCTCTAACAATTTTATATGAGAGTTCTGTGACGAATTTGTTCGCCTAAAATGTATGTGGAATAAATTGCTTGTTCTTAAATGCCGACCAGGAACATTCATTTGAATTTGATTTAAGAGGTTATATATATATATATATATATATATATATATATATATATATATATATATATATATATATATATATATATATATATATATATATATATATATAAATGTCTCAATAAGTATTTATATATACAGGGTATATACAGTGATTTCATGTGATTGAAAGGAACAAATTCATTAAAAATTAGGTTTCTATTTCATGTTAAAATCCTCGGACAGGTCGATTAGTATTTTTATTTGGGCAATTTTCGCAATAAAAATTTGTATACAGGGTGTCTCATTCAAGAGCTATGGCTTTGTCATTAGTTTTTTTAAAGGTAATTCCCTGTATATTATTTACTTTACAATTCTACGATAAATTCTTATCACTTTTTGTGAACATACCATATGCCTCAACTTGATGGATTCCCAGATTATAACGGAGATAGTGGAGCACCTGGAGATTTAAAAATGTGGATTAAAAGTACAAAAAAAATTTAGGTAAACATTGTCATTAAATCTGAAGAATGAAATTTCACATGTACCATCTGAATTCATTTCACTGGTGCTGTATAGACCGCAGTTTCACGTTTTTAACGCTTCAGGCACTACACTACTTCATTGTTTTAAGAAATGCAATTACTTGAGGAGAACGTATTGAAGTACTAATGATGATTGGTTTTGGAGATAGGGTGCGTCACAAGAAGAAGTCTGCAATCTATTCAATGAAAATCATCCTGATCGTCCGCCAATTACTAGATCGACAGTCAGCAAAATTGAATCAAAATTCAGGAGATACGGCCAAGTTAGAGATTTACCTAAAGGAAGACCACCGAGAGTATCTGAAGAAACAGTGCTGAACGTTCTACTAGAAACCCAAGATAACCCTCATACATCCATTACTACAATTTTCCAATAATTTCAATTTATCAGTAGGGTCCGTGCATAAAATACTTAAGGTAAATAAGTATCATCCCTATAAAATTAAGCTGGTACATTGAATTATTAGAAGACGATTTTGACCGCAGAGTGCAGTTTTGTGAGCAGATTCTTGAAATTCATAATCAACATCTAAATTTCATTACAAACATAATTTTTTCTGATGAAGCCACCTTTACTTTAAATGGCCACGTCAACAGACAAAACTGTAGGTATTGGGCGACCGAGAATCCTCATTGGATGCAAGAATGCACACAACAGCGCAGCGGCCTCAAAAAATTAATACATGAGGCAGCGATTGTTCGAAATCGTATAGTAGGTCCTATTTTTTTTTGAAGGAACACTAAACGGAGAGGACTACTTGAACTTTCTCCAGTTCGAACTCATTCCCGGCTTTAGCTGTTTTGTTTCCTAACCCACAAGATCCTGACATACCTAATAACGAGATATGGTTTTCAACAAGATGGGGCACCTCCTCACTATTCAATCGCTGTTCGACAATTTCTTGATGCAACTTTTTCCCAACAGATGGATAGGACGGAGAGGTACGATTGAGTGGCCGCCAAGATCACGCGGACATAACTCCATTGGATTTTTTCTTATGGGGTTATTTGAAGTCTAAAGTTTATTTGAATGACAAAATAATATTGATGATCTAAAAGAGAGAATCAGGCAGGAAATAAGACTTATCAGTCCAGAAGTAATTGAAAATGTGCAACGGGAAACATTGAATCGACTTCAAAAATGTCTCGAAGTAAACGGACAACAGATTGAACATATGTAAAAATTAAATTAGTAATTACATTTGTGTGTTTTTCATATCGTACCTCTCATTACCCACTATCTCCGTTTCTGGCAATCCATCGAGTTGAGGCATATGGTATGTTCACAAAAAGTGATAAGAATTTATCGTAGAATTGTAAAGTGAAATAATATACAGGGTATTACCTTTAAAAAAACTAATGACAAAGCCATAGCTCTTGAATGAGACACCCTGTATACAAAATTTTTATTGCGAAAAATGCCCAAATAAAAATACTAATCGACCTGTCCGAGGATTTTAACATGAAATAGAAACCTAATTTTTTAATGAATTTGTTCCTTTCATCATGAAAGCACTGTATATACAGGGTATTATTTTTGTTATTCGTGAATAATTTTTGAAATCATGTCCAGATGAGAACGAAAATTTGTGTTTGGGAATTTTTCAATATGAGAAATCCAAATAAAATTTTTTCTTTCTATTGTAAGGAGCGCCACCTACATGCCTTTTTTCAGTTTTGGGAGTCATAACTTCTTTGTGTATGAATGCATCACAATTTCTAGAATGAGAATCGATTCGTTATCACTTTTACGTGAAGATATATGCCTGTCAAAAGTTATCTGTTCGAGATATTTTGATTCAAATTAATCGCTGCATTCAATCTACTTCTTAACGATTCGAGAACTCTTTTAACATTAAAGTTGTCTAAAAGGTTCATTCTGAATCGATTTTTTACTGTTTGAAACGTATCAAGTAGGCAAGTAAGTTATTTCCAATGCTGTCGTGTATAAAATGACATAAAATACAATAATTTCAAAAATTAAAAGAACTTGCGGATCCATGCTCATATGAACTTTTCACCTTATGAGTGAAAAAAAAAAAAAAAAATTATATTTGAGGAATCGGCCTGTAAAGTATCGGACAGTATATATATATATATATATATATATATATATATATATATATATGAATATGTATATATATATATATATATATATATATATATATATATATATATATATATATATATATATATATATATATATATATATATATATATATATATGAATATGTATATATATCTTTATATATTTATATATATATATTATATATATATATATATATATATATATATATATATATATATATATATATATATATATATATATATATGAATATGTATATATATATATATATTTAATATATATATATATATATATATATATATATATATATATACTAAATTGCACTCTAAATTTTTTTAAATATGATATGATTCAGGAGAAGAAATTATAGCTCCAACACAATAATATTGTATTTTGTTATACTTTCTTTATATTCAACACACTTCGAGAAGAATATATTTCCAAAATTGAAGGGAATTACTTGCAGTTTATTCCTTTCAACAATTTCTGACTCATACAATTTCAAATGATCCTGACGTGATGATATTCATTTGGAAGTTTAGTAACAAATTCAGATGATTCTAAAGTTTTACTCAGAAAACAAATGCAATGCTTTTATTATTCTAAATTTACATACTCCATAACACGATTAAAGGAGCTTCACTCACCCCATTCCATCTGTGTCGTTTTGTTGTACCATCTCACCATTGGAACTGGTTTTCCACCATTTGCCTCACAAATTATCTCCACGTCAGTTCCTTCGTCTTTCGGGCCCAAAACTGAAGAATTGTACAGAGAATTACCCTGGTCGTCTTTCATGGTGATAGAACTGGGTGTGACTGAAAAAGAAATTATGCTTAGGAAAGAATAATTTTCAAACATATTACATTTTTTTCTAGATTTCATCTGCGAATATAGAAAATTATTCTTGATGTCAGAATTTGAACATACGTATAAAAATATATGATATATTATTGTATAGTTTTATTTAGAATATATAGTTTTATTTAGAATGAGTATTAGTATTATTTGGAAACATGTACTACGTATATAATTTACTGCTCAATACTTCAGATATCAATATCAGTTATTGGACCTCCCAATCCACGAGACCCTATACAACCCGCCACCAAACCGACTCAAATCCCGGAACCCTCTATGGGCTGAGGCAGAACATAACTCCCAGATCAAAGAAGATTGGTGCCATAAATGGAGCGAGGCACCAATTCACAAACATGGCATAGTGGATCCCACACTTGCTCTACCAGGATAAGATCTGAAGAGAATCATCTGGAGCAGACTCAACAGAATTAGGACAGGCCATGCAAAATGCAATGCCATGTTGTATAGATGGGGACTCCGCGACTCCCCAGCCTGTGACTGCGGAGCCGATGAGCAAACCATGGAACATATAGCCCGGGAATGCCCTTCGAGAAGGTACCCGGGATCATTAAGAGATATTATAGCTGCGACACCCCCTGCACTGGACTGGCTGCGCTCCCTGGACGTAGAGCTCTGACTGAAATCCTAATCACATCCGCCGGCATAAATTATGCTCACAAATCCTACTTACCTTTTTGATTATATACACATATTTTATGCTATGTTGTACTCGTTATATATATATATATATATATATATCATGATCACTGACATTTATACTTTTAAATTGCTGTTGCTGTAATGCCATACGATAAATAAATAATAAATATCAGTTATGATGATTAGGGGTTGCAATCCAGTCCGTAGGATCCGACACTTGTCCTTTAAATACGACTACTTGAAGACGGTTAGGCCTACCAGTGTCAAAGATGAGAGGGTGCTCTTAGCCGTTGGTTACATTTGCAGTTCATTAAGAAGCAACATTTTAAGAAAAATTCAAAATTATCTATTCTGTTAATTTGATGTGTTGACCGTGACTGCCGAGACAATTCAAGTGAGATTTGCTCAAAGATTTCAAAGACTTCAAGTACTTATTAGTTGCTATGGAAACAGGTGGGGCTGATAATTATAGTCCGTTTTTCAATTTAATAGCTTCAACTGATGTAACTGCATCAAACTGTCAGTTTAGTTGATTAGCTACTAGTGAAAAAATAAAATGTTAATGATCTGATACCAAAAAAAATTTTTTTTATTTTTTCACTTATGCTAAAATAAAATATTACATGTTGATTCGTTTGATTGAATGAAATTATTAACAATGTAGCAATCCGGCCGAATTCGGCCAGTTTGGCGTCATACAGCCGGTTTCAGCCTGATTGAAGCATGTCAATTTTGATGTTTTAAAATCGAAATTAAATCAAACTCTAATCACAAAACCTCCGTTAGTTTCATTTTTATATTAATATCTCTTTAATTTTTGAACAGTATATTATAAGGAATAATAATGACTATTTCTAAGGTTAAGCACGTTGAAAAATTTCCCTCATATTTAAGGAATGAAACCACTGTGCAACGGAAACATGGACGTGATTTTCATTCGCGTCCAACTACCCGTAGGCCATAACTGAACAAGGCCATCAAAAACAATTTTCTTTCTTACAAAAAAAAACAAAAGAAACATAAAATTCTCGTTGTTGACAGAATCATCATTCCAATTCGGTACATTTCTGTATGTTGGCATATATCTCATTTACCAGATGAAAATATTTGTCTTGACGTTTTCCCGAATGTTTTTTTCCTGTTTGGGCTAACGTATAGCTAGAGGGTGGATTGCGTCAGAAGCTGAGAGCCTTGTTATATGGAAGTAGTTCAACATAAAATACGAGCAGTGATCGGATACTGAAAAAAGGCCACTTAGTTCATGTTAAATAATGTATTTATAAAGAACGGTGTTTTATTGAATTTTTTCATGCAAAAACCTTGAGAGCAAAATAGTCACAGTATAAACTTCAAGGTTCAAGTATTTGAGTTACTTGAAGATAACAAAAACATAATAGTTATAACGAGGTAATGAAATTAATTGTACATTTGCTTCAAAATCTGAATTATTTTATGTTTTCAATTTCGATCACAAAAATTCTAGAATACCATAAAATAGTTTTGAATACCATAAAATGATTTCTCACTATATATAGGATAGAGCTCATCAAAAAGAAAAAGACCATACTCATGAAACTTTTCTGGCAAGTGCAATGAGGCATAATACATCTGATGAGAATTTTTTATTAACACAATTTTGATTTAACCAGAAACATTTCGAATATTTTATATTCGAATGGGATATCCTGTATATTTTTGTAGATTTTGATAGATCTTGTTCTTTCGAATTAGAACATAGGTACTGGGTTTAATGTGACTAATTTGTGAAAACGTGAAACTAAATCACATTTTCTGAACAATTATCTAATTCATCATGAAATGATGAGAACAGGAATGATGAAATTAATAGTAGTACATCATTTCAAATATTCAAAATGCTGGCATTTCACCTATTAACAAACTCCTGAGATACCTTTTCTACGACTTCTCCATATATTCAAATTCATCGACTATTCTTAGCCTCAATATCTGCAGAGAAAATGGTCGTCTAATATAAACACTTGATTCAAGGTGGCCCCGAAGGAACAGATGTAAAGTACTAAGTTCTGGAGTACCAGAAGGCCAGTCTATGAATCATCTACGTCCGATAAATTGATTTGGGAAAATCGCACCTACAAATTCAGTATGCACGAATCTGGAAGAACGAAATTTGGGAGTTAAACCGTAAAATAATGAAAAAACCGTACCAGATTCATTATACGTCATTGCGTGTGCCTGAAAAGTTTCATGAATATCGTCGTTTTCGTTTAGATGATATTAATTTGGTTCCATACTTTATCTCAACCATATATGAAAACTTTGAGGATCTTCCATTGAAATGTTGAATGAATAAGTTTTCTTGTGCTACGCAATATTCATTTTAATTGAAGCTCATTCTAAATGTATAATTAAATAATCAATTAAATTCAAACATTAAAAATATGAAAAACTGATCAATTTTGAGCACATGTGATTGTAGTTTATCTTCGTCGATTGATCGGTCTTGTCAACCAAAGAAGTTAATGGAACAAAAGAGGAAGTGCAATTATGTAATAATTATTTCTGAATCTTTTCTCATCGTTTTGTAATAAAAAAAGGCTATAAAACAATAATTTTGATATTATTTTTATAGTACCAAAATTGATGACACTAGCCGTTAATTAATAAGTAGTTCAGTCTTATAAATTTTACGATTTCTCGCATCTTTTATAATTCATGAAATTCATTTTCAAATACATGTCTTCGTCAGGTTCAGCGCAGTGTTCCAATACCAGATGTTCTAGAGTAGAATTCAAACACACTTAGCATAGCTGAACAAGCAACTGGAAGCTTTGATTCGGATGATTCATCCCAACCGAGTGCCCTCCAATTAAGGGTGGATATTGCCAATTTCGTTATAGAGGAGAGTATGTGAATTGACCTAATACGTGAGGATAAATATCTGTCATACGAATTAGTGTAGTAACACATATTTGAATTCGCATTGATTGCTTCTATTGCAGAAACAATGACGTCAAATTATGAGGTATTTTGAAAAAGATTTCATCGTAAATATGAATAATGCGTTACTAATGAAAATTATTGGTAATTATATGAAATGGCATCCATGAATAGATACGTACTCAAATAATTCATTGAATTAAAAACTAAAATTGATTGAACCTTAAACGTTTTTTCAGTATATTTAATCAATTCCATAACTCTGCTCGCAATTCATAGAAAAAGGAAAAAAACAATGACGGAGGTTTGATTGAAATTCCGTATAAAATAATTGAATTCAGCGAAGAATTTTCTATCCCAGAAATTGGCCTACAAAATTAATTCAAAGCACAAAATTTCAAAAGAGAATAAACTATATACTCTTTCTGAACTCAATTTTCACATGCTCTCCAATTATAGGTGTTTTTCAGCAGAGAGAGTAATTTAATTTTTCTCAAAAACAAGTACGGATATGAAAAACAGATTTAATAGTTACAAGTCTCACCAAGCAAATTAAATTTTTCATAGAATACTACTTTTATTCGTGATCATTTGCAGATATGAGTTTGATCTTGTCTTCAAATCATGATTTAAGTTGAAATGAGAGCCTTCATGAAAACGCAAGACTCGTAAAAAAAGTATTGTGCGACAAACTCAACAGCAATCATTGTTACCAGTAAACAGTAGAGTGGCGCCTTCACCATTTTGCATATAATGGATTAGGAATTATTTTGAAAATAATTTTATACATAATGGCAAATGTTCTGCCCCAGTCTTTCTACAAAAGTAATTTCTTCCGAAACGAATAATTGTTATGATTATTTTACTGGAATTTATTTATTCATTTATTCATTTACTGATTTACAAAAATCCAAATACAAGGCTAGATTCAATTATGTATCTAACATAATGACAAAAACAATTTTATATAGGTTCTAGTACATAAAATGTAGTGCAGAAATTAAACGAAATTCGTGCTTTTCTTCACTCTCAATTCAATGAATAAAGCACCCCTACATTCGTAGTTTCTTTTCATGGAATGCTTCCTTATCTGAGCCTCATTGTATTTGCTCTTTTTGCTCATAAACTAAGTTTTGATTCCTTATTGATACAATCACTTCATAACGCAAGGCAGTCAAAAATGGGTAATAAGAACTCATTCTCTTCATATGAATTTACTCCGAAAAAGTATTGAACGTATGTAAAAATTCTACAAGTACACTGAACGATAGATGCCTATCCAGCACCTTTAATTTAATTATCTACCTTTTTAATGTATTTCAAAAATCGGTGCCAGAAAAATATAAGATCCTGCATATTTTAAGGGTTTCGCAAATATCGGCTTAAAGTGTGATTATAAATTTGGTTTCAGATTTCGGAAAAGTTCTCGAGCTGGTAATTACTTGGAAACAATTCCAAAATAGATAAGTTATCAGTTTGATGTGAATAAACAACTATTTCCAGCATTTCAGAAGTACGCTGATATCAAAAAAACAATAATAAAATAAGCTAGAGGCAATTATGTAGTATAAAGGTGTCGCTCATAGCATCAAATGGCGATGAATTGGTTTTTGTTTCTTTGAGCTATGGTTACTATTAATATTTTAATAGTCTAAGAGCCAGCTTAAATCTGACATACATACTAAACAAGCAATGGGTACTAGCTAAGCCCGGTCGCGGTAGCTGAAAATTAGGTAAATTTTTAAAGTATTTTACGGCGACTGCCATTTTGATATGTCATCATATACCTCCACTTGAACTGAAAAATAACAATGGCTGCCGATTTTAGCGGTTGTAAACTCACGGCAGACACTTTTGAAAATTCGAAAAAAAAATTTTTTTTATTATTTCACGGCGACTGCCATTTTAACATGCCATCATATACCTCCACTCGAACTGAAAAATAACAATGGCTGCCGATTTTAGCGGTTGTAAACTCACGGCAGACACTTTTGAAAATTCGAAAAAAAAAATTTTTGTATTATTTCACGGCGACTGCCATTTTAACATGCCATCATATACCTCCACTCGAACTGAAAAATAACAATGGCTGCCGATTTTAGCGGTTGTAAACTCACAGCACACACTTTTGAAAATTCGAAAGAAAAATTTTTTAAAGTATGTTACGGATACTGCCATTTTGATATGTCATCATATAACTCCACTCGAACTGAAAAATAATAATGGCTGCCAATTTTAGCGGAAATTTATATATGTTATTTATCAAACCATTTTGAGTTTATGTTGAAAATATAATATATACTTAGGTACACTACTAGCTAAAAGCTTAATTGGTTTCCACGCTTTCACAGGTTGTGACTTCAATACAGCCTTTTTCAATCGGGGAAAAAAAAGACCTTTCACGTTATTGAAAAATAACGTTGAATTTCAACAAGCATTCGCTGCTTTCGGTGACGTTAGCCTAACTGATGATGCCTTACGTGATCTATTTGACGTTATTCAGAAGTACACTTGCATTATGTACAATGCGAAAAAATCATTCGATGTTGATGATGGGATGTTCCAGCTGTTCATTAATTCATACAGAGGTGCAGATGTCAATGAAAATTTTAATAAAAAAGTTCGTAACTTCGATGCAATCTTGATTCCTCCGTATAAGTCTGAATTATATCAGCAGTTTTTGAGGGCGCATTATATTTCTAGCATTTGGAAAAATGCTTCTGCAAAAGAACCCACACCACTCAGCCCCCTGGAATATGGCTGGATGGAAATAGATAATTCTTTTTTGTTTAAGTGGTTTGAAGGAGATCAACTCCCTAGCTTAGTCAGCGAACTAATTGAACACTCCGAAGGTAATAATAGCATATTAATTTTAATTATGTTAAGCTTAATTAATAAATTTCAATTTAATTTTTACAGAATCTGATACGGTGGATGATGAATACTTTTCACATGCTGAAGACGATTCCGAAGATGATGATTAAGTGTAAAATCAACTAACACCTAACTGAAATATATACTAAAATTCTAACTTTCACAATATGAGCAATTAATCATTTCGAAAATTAAATTGACATTCTGGTATGAATAAATCAATATTTTCAATTAAACTTTGAAATGTTTACTTATTATATTTCCATAATAATTTCATATTTGCTGTAGCGCCTTATGATGAACCTATTTACCTTATTATGCGCATTTATAGTAAAAAATGTGTTTGTTTATTTATGTCATTAAAAGATCTTTTACATCTACTCGAGTAATTTCAATGTTAAAAGTTAGAAATATGCACGGGCTGCAGGTAAGGTTTCGCTGTCTGCCGGCTATTTACAACCGGAGAAAATGGCAGCCGTTTTCAATATAAGCTCAAAATAGTTTGATAAATAACATATAAATTTCAGAAGTCGTAAAATACTTAAAAAATTTTTTTCGAATTTTCAAAGGTGTCTGCCGTGAGTTTACAACCGCTAAAATCGGCAGCCATTATTATTTTTCAGTTCGACTGAAGGTATATGATGACATGTTAAAATGGCAGTCGCCGTAAAATACTTTGAATTTTTTTTTTCGAATTTTCAAAAGTGTCTGCCGTGAGTTTACAACCGCTAAAATCGGCAGCCATTATTTTTTTCAGTTCTAGTAGAGGCATATGATGACATATTAAAATGGCAGTCGCCGTAAAATACTTTTAAAAATTTTTTTTTTTCGAATTTTCAAAAGTGTCTGCCGTAAGTTTACAACCGCTAAAATCGGCAGCCATTGTGATTTTTCAGTTCTAGGGGAGGTATATGATGACATATTAAAATGGCAGTCGCCGTAAAATACTTTTAAAATTTACCTAATTTTCAGGCCTGTTCCACCTGAGGGACCCTAAACCTACCGCGACCGGGCTTAGCTAGTACCCATTGCTTATTTAGTATGTATAGCAGTCTCGCTGGACAAAACTTCAGCTACCGTAAAATATGTGTTGTCAGATTTAAGCTGGCTCTTAGACTATAATTATTTATTCGCAAATTTATTAGTACAATAGTATAATAAATATTTCCGAAACAACTATACTTATGTAATAGAAACTCATGATGTGAGATGGTTTCTTATGTGTTTCTAAAAAGTTACATGAAGTGGTCTCAGAAAAACATCCAGAATACATATATGATCTGTATAGTAAGTACCTACATTTTATACCCACCACATTATCATTGAAAGTTACGTTCATTCAGAAATAAAGATATGTATTCAATTTTAATGACGTTAATAGAATAAATATTTACTTGACACACATATTCCCCCAAGTTACGTTAACCAAATATAACCTCAAAAGCACGATAGAAATGCCAAAGCTTTGCTCGTCATTAATAACGCTAACTAATTTCACGGTCTCCTGAGTTTCACTATGGCGGTGTTCACTGTTCATTGTATTATCTATATTAGGTTCATAATACAATTACAGCGTTTAATATCGGAGCCAAATTATTTTTGAAGCCTATGAGCTTATGCGACGATTTGTATTCTTTGAAATTGTAATATATTATTACTTATTCGAGATGCAAAAACAATTAATGTGATACAAACAAGATATAACGATTTTAATTATGAATTATAACATATGAAAGAACTGATACTTTTGGTATTTGTTACTTCCGAATCACAGAATAATATTGACTGTTCTAATTATAGACATTAAATACTGATTAAATCGCTCAATCAGTAATATAATTAAATATGATATTCTGTCATATTTCAGTCAACTGAAACTAATAATCTTTTTTCCTTTCGTTAAGGAAGAAATGAAATACCTGAAAATCTTGTTTAGAAAATTGAATGAACGTTTATCGGAATGTGCATTACCTTATTTTAAAATCAAGACAAATCAAATTGGTATAGATCATTTTTAAGATTGGAACATGATATAGGGCTATCAAATTGCTAATTTGAATTAGCTGAAAAAGAATAACTAATGTTAAAGTAACAACTACCCCCGCATATGACTCTTGCCTTCCGACACGCTATAGTAGTATATTATTTTCGGAGAAAGTGCATCCCTAACTGATCGAGATGCGTTTAATGGAAAATAAGAAAAATCTACATAATAATGGCATACATAAATTTACCAAAATATTGATATTTTCGTTCTGCCATAAAAGCAACCCTATATATTAAAATTCAGGTCATTTGAGATTTGAAAAAAAAATATGAAAATAAAAAATACGTAGAAAGGAAAGGCAGTTGTAGGAATTTTGATAATTTTGTTTTGCCTCTAACACAATCTCAGATACCAAATTTCAGTCATTTGGTTTGATGAGAGCTGCTGGTAATGCCATTATGTACCGGGAAAAAACAGTCTGAAACGGCTGAAAAAACTACTTTTGCACCTGACTGTCCACTATATATATATATATATATATATATATATATATATATATAAATATAAAAATATATATATAAATATATATATATATATATATATATATATATATATATATATATATATATATATATATATATATATATATATATATATATATATATACACAGTGGCCTATCATATTCGCCTCGGTGTTTCTATGATAAATGAAAAGAGCATGGAAAAAAAATTTGCAGTCAGATGTGGGTCCATGGAAAGCATATTCCAAAATTATTTTGAAATATACAGGGTGACCCAAAAAAAAAGATTCATATGAAAGTTTTATTTTTTCTTTGGAACACCCTTCATTTTTTTTATATTTTTAGATACTATAGACCATATGTCGATCGAACAGGATTTGTATTGAATTTTTTCAAGGAAAAAATAGTACACCACTGCTTTTTCTCAAAGTCAATATTATTTCTGAAATACCTACTCATTTACTCTAAAGTTAATTTGGTGTACTGATATTTTTTCATACAACAAACGGTTTTCGTTGAAAGAAAAAAAAACATTTTGATGCATGGCAAAATCGCTAAAACTGATATGGTGTTTTGTATGTATTTATAAGTTAGGTTTTTGACTTTGTAAGAGATTCCTAAAAAGAAAAACTTTTTGTCTGCTCTCTTGGTACACGGTTTGTTCAAAAAAATATATTTCTGCTTTACTAAAAAAAATTTTTTTTCAAACAAAATGTGCAACAAGAGAGCAGGTAGTTATCAAATTATTGTTATTAGTTTATCCATTGTTCAAAAAAACAATACTAAAATCACATTTTGTTCAAGCTACCGTAACGGCTGAAAATTATTTTCCTCAATGAGTTCGAACGATTTCCGTCTTTCTGAAGGAATATCCACAATTTGAAGCAGAAATAGTTTTTTCTTATCCCTTTTGAGGGAAGGTCTCAATTGTTGTTACTTTTTTAAACATTGAATTTTTAAGCTGATTCATTTTCACAAAATCTTCAATTTTGTGGAATAAAAATCCTCGTATGTGCCTTTGGTACCAACAGTTTTAATGAAAACTATTAACTATTCGAACGAAATGAGAAAAAAATTGAAAAAATTATATCTCCTCAACCGTGAGTCTAAGGACCCAGAGTTTAAAGAGAAAAGGTAGCAAATGACCCCAACAATACCCCAAAAATTTTTGCTGCACCATGTGCCGAGCAACCTGTATATATATATATATATATATATATATATATATATATATATATATATATATATATATATATATATATATATATATATATATATATATATATTCGAATTGTTGTTGCCTGTGAACTATTTTCAATTTGATATTGATAATAATTATTAGCAATAACAGGCTTGGTGAATCTCAAAAAAACTTTAAACGATTTTATTAAAAACTTTACGTTTCGCCACGACATTCGTAGCTTTTTCAAAACTTTTGAAATATTGAAATTTCCTTGAAATTTATTAATTTGAAAAAATTTGAATAGGTAAAAAAGACTACTATGTTTCATCAAAACTTTTTCTCTGTTATTCATTACGTGCTATTCAGTCCAATATCAACATTTAAATCTGTTATTATTAGATGGTAAGGGAAACCACAGGAACCTTTACCCACGTAACGTTCGAAATTATTTTGATTTTGAAAAGTCAAAGAATAGGGTACTTATCTTTTTTTCAGAGATTTTTCACGGTTGTGGCCGTCTTCAGTTACTAATTACGTGCAATTTAGTCCAATATCAACAGTCAGGTCTGTTGATGTGAGATGGAAAGGGAACCACAGAAATCTTCACCCACGTAATGTACAAAATAGGTTAAAATATTTGATTGTTGCATTTGTCTTTAAAAATTACTTGTAATTTTAGAGATCACATGTTCTGAATTATACCTCTTTTCAAAAAAATTTAAAATTCTAGATATCTAGATTTTGTCGAAAAAATTACACATTACTTGTAACCTTGGAGATCACATGTTCTAAATTATACCTTTTTTTTAGAAAAATTGAAAACTCTAGATGTCTAGATTTTTCCGAAAACATTTTGATGAAACATAGTAGTCTTTTCTAACTATTCAAATGTTTTCAAATCGATAAATGTCAAAGAAATTTCTATATTTCAAGAGTTTTGAAAAATCCACGAATGTCGTAGCGAAACGTAAACTTTTTGATAAAATTATTGCTAATAATTATCAAAAAGTTATATATATATATATATATATATATATATATATATAATTCTAAGTTATTTCTGATATATTGAATTCCGAACTTGAGGGTACAAACCACTGTTGTTCGGCTGTCAATTTTTGCGCAGAAATGGCATAGTAGTACTTCTGTGTCTTCAAGTTATTCTAAAATCAACACAAAGTATATTTCTTGCAAGTGCGCGTCATCGAATGTCATGACCCAATTTATTAATTAGATATGGCCATTAATGCAAGCGAGTTGTTGGTTCCACACGCTTGCAATTTGTTGGTCGACGAAGACAATGTCATTTTGATGGCCCCCCGAAGGTTCAATATCAGAAGCGATGGTAACGGCAATAAAATATAAGTTTTATCTGGTCATGCAATGGCGGGACTCTTAGACAAACCCACTTTTTACAGCGTCGTAAAAATACACAAGCTCAAGGCCCGACCGATGAATCGGTTAGATAAGCGATTTCGCAGCGCACCTGAACTTTGCAGGAAAATTTAATTAAAATCTTCTTTCAAGATATAAATTCAAACCCGAAACGGTAGAAGAGAAAGATGGCCGCGCGATAGGAGTCTAATTGTCCCGAATTTTTGGGACGTTTCAAACATTAGAGTCGCGAAAAATACGTTTGTCGTTAACGGGGATGCAGTTCAAGTGGATGCCCATTGTTGAATGCGCTGATTAAAAAGTGTAGGCCAGAGGTAGATAATATGATTCAGTTTATCTGATCCAGTTTAATAAAAACTTTCCGACAATGAAATTTGTTAGGTGTAATGTACTCTAGGTAGACGTATATGATTTATTAACTAATTTTCAACATTGAATTGAATTGGCATTTACTTGGTAAAAGTTCATATTCATAACTTCATAAACAAACAAAAAACTTTTCACAGGTTCAAATAAAATTTAATAAGTAAACGCCTTTCGTCATAACATTGACTTCATCTCGTACTAAATTATGGTACTACAAAACATGCTATACTGGTACAGATAGAAAATTGAATAATTTCATTTCGTATATTAATTCCATACACCCCCGTATTAAATTTTCTCTAGAAACTGAAATGAATAATTCTATTAATTACTTAGATTTAACTATTACCAGAAAAATCAACAAACACGAGTTTTCAATTTTCATAAACCATATCATTCAGATATTACAATTCATAATACATCACTACACCAATTTCACAAAAATTAGCCGCTTATCATAGTATGATTCATAGGCTTTTCTAAATTCTGTTGTCCGAAGCTAATTTCCGAAAGGAATTGAATATAATTAAACAAATGGCAGTAAATAATGTTTATTCACCCAATATGATTGACATTCTCATTCAGAGGAAAAAATACAAAATGGCAATTTCAGAAGTTTACCCACATATATCCGAGAAAAATACAGTCTATAACAGTTTAACACACTTGGACAAAACCTTCCGAAAACCTGAAATTGTTTCTTCATAAACAAAAGTTTAATATAAAACCAACAATAGCATTGGAAAATTCATTAAAAACAACAAATCAAAAATCCATAGAAGTAAACGTACGGGTGTTTATAGACTCAACTATAACGATTGTGAAAAATTCTATATAGGACGTACAATTAAAAATTTCAAAACTCGAATACAGGAACACCAACCTAGCTATATTAACCAGAAAACGGACTCTAATTATGCGTGTCATCTTATTCAAGAAAACCATACCTTTAATCACAATTATAATATATAACAGTTAGAAAATAGTCTTCACAAAATCAACTGTTGGGAATCCCTATACATCAATAAATATAAAAATTCCGGAAACCTAGTTAACGACCAGATTGAACGCTTCTCCTCTTCTTAGTCTGTTCAATGTACCTACCAATAGCTCTGAATGAATTGCTTATTGTTATTTAGTTTCTCTAAGAATCCCCCCCTGAGTTATGTTCAATTTTTTGTATTCATAGATTGTTTTGTAATATCATTATTTAGTACGAGATGAAGTCAATGTTATGACGAAACGCGTTTACTCATTAAATTTTATTTAAACCTGTGAAAAGTTAGTTTTTTGTTTCTTTATAAAGTTAACTAATTTTAATATGATCAGATGAACACATGTTCGTTTTCAACATTTACTATAATTGAATTTATGACGTGGCGTTTCACCACACTGTGGCTCCATAATATAGAACTGAATACAAAATTCTAGGTATCATAGTTTATATAGTAAGGAGAAACGATTACAATGAGAAATGAAATATGAGGGTGAATGGTAGGTAGTCGTTCGAAGAGACTAGTATAAATTACCCCTATTATGGAATATATTCTACAGGAGGAAATAATTTAAGGCTATTTGTTCATTAAATAAGTTATGAGGATTCTTAAATCTAGGCCTTCCTGAAAGTTCTTTTAGAATAGTCTATTCTATATTCTATATAAAACATGGAAATCTGTATTGAATATATGTCTCTCATATAATAAATGATTTATAATATGTGATAATAGTAATTTGTACAATCACAATATAGAGCAATTTTTTTGGATGCGCGAGGTATGAAACCTCGTAAGTACAAAAAAGAGTCTTTATATTCGCGTTGTACACATGATTTTTTCTAATACTTTGTTTTTTAAATATAAAAATGATTATTTTTTTCGTATAATTTTCAACCAATCAGAACGATCAATTGAGTTAAGTTACCTTGTATAATTTTGATAATACCTGATTATACATAGAGTAGCTCTACCAATCGAAAACTAACAGGACCGTCAAATTTTGACGCTTATTAATAAATGTGCAAAAATGAGTCGATTCGGAGGTTTTTACTTAATTTACTCAATAAATAATCGTATCAAATGCAATACGTACTTCAAAATAAATACGGTTATACATCGCAAACTTGATGCATAATTACAAATCGTGTCAGTTTGACAGAATAATCCTCCCGCTCGGATTATTTAGACTGACAAACTGACACTCTTTGTAATTATGCAACTAGTTATCGATGTATAACCTGATTATTTTGAAGTACTTATAGTATTACTACTGATTATATAACTCATGCATGAATGAGCCAATAGAATCCGTGAGTTTTGCATAACTACTGCGTATTGATGAGTGAATATACTTCGCCTCGTGTCAAAATGTGAATTTTTTCATATTAACGATGTTTTGTCGTTTTGTCGTTAACGAATGAAAAATTAATATTTTTTATTCGTTATATAATCGTAACGACTACCACTCGAGCAATCGAAATTAATCGTTATACTGACCTCGTCACTCGACGTATTTTCTTGAAACATAACTCTCGTGGATGTTTCGCAAAATACGTCTCGTGACTCGGAATTATAATCGATTCTTTTCGATGATCTTGTGATATTATAATTGAAAATTCCCATTATTATTAACACTTTGAAAGAAAACGTCCAATTATTATTGTTCTTGCAGTGACAGCGATATTTAGCTTATTCATTTCCGTGGATCTCAATACATACGCAGGTATGTATTGAGGTAAAGGAGGTAACTTTTTGGATGTTTTTATCTTATTCCTTTTTTCTAGAGTGCTAGCTAAATGCACATCGGAATCGAGAATATTGATTGAGGTTTCATTACCAGGCACCTTATTAATTTCTTGTTCGGGTATTTTTTTATGTGTGTTGTATGTCTCTTGTATAAATGTCCATCTTTGTTCATTAACGTTAATTCATTTCCTTTCCTTTCTTGCATGGTAAAGTCTTCATTATGATATCTTCCTTCTAACTTGTTTGTAGTTGTCATGTTCTTAGCTATTACTTTATCTCCTGCCTGGATATCACATGGCTTCGATCCCCTCGCCTTCTCTTCCCTCTCCTTTCCCTTTTGCTTTCTTAATAAATCGTTATCTCTGGCCTCTAGATCTCCCTCAGGGTTAACTAAGTCCGTTATAGATGGGACTTTGTCGCGAATATCTCTGTTGAACAGTAGCTGTGATGGAGATTTTCCTGTGGTACCGTGGGGTGTAACATTGGACATTAATAAATACTTTCTTATTTCTTTTTGATAGTCACTTTTATTAGCGTACGCAATCTTTAGTCTTTTGAGTATCGCTCTATTTGCATTTTCCACTTCTCCATTGGCTTGTGGCCAATAGGGTGGTGTATGTATTGATGAGTGAATATACCCTTGACGACGTGATACAATCGTTTTGGTGTTTCGCCTCGTGTCAAAATGTCAATTTTTTCATATTAACGATGTTTTGTCGTTTTGTCGTTAACGAATAAAAAATTAATATTTTTTATTCGTTATATAATCGTAACGACTACCACTCGAGCAATCGAAATTAATCGTTATACTGACCTCGTCACTCGACGTATTTTCTTGAAACATAACTCTCGTGGATGTTTCGCAAAATACGTCTCGTGACTCGGAAGTATAATCGATTCTTTTCGATGATCTTGTGATATTATAATTGAAAATTCCCATTATTATTAACACTTTGAAAGAAATCGTTCAATTATTATTGTTCTTGTAGTGACAGCGATATTTAGCTTATTCATTTCCGTGGATCTCAATACATACGCAGGAAAAATTAGAACAAATATTAAGCTGTCCAGGTGCATAGTATCAATTTCATTTATTGAAGTCGGCATTACTGGAAAACCGTTATCAAATAATTTTCGTAAATTTATGAAATATAGCTTGAATTATGGATAAAGAAAGTGATATTAGTGATACATCTGATAATCTTAGCGATGTGATAGGGTCAGCGTCAGCAATTAGAATAGAACTTCTACCATTGACGTACGTCAACCCTGTGGTCAATACTTTCTTTGTTGAAATCAACTTTAACTTTTAACAAGAAGATACATATAGATGATAATTTCAGAGTGAAGATATTTTTTAAAAGAAAAGGTACCGGCCAAAAGTAAAAAAAAATATTTTCGGAGAAGAGGTAATTAAATTTTTGCTGATGCCTCGAATGGTATTTGTTCATTAATGAAATCAGTTATAATAATGGGATTGTCAAGTGCCTGCCACCAGGACAAACTTCATGAAATAATAGTTCATAATATTGGGGACAAGAATTTTTATATACTAGTTAACATTCTTTATTCAAAAACGAAAATACAAGGAACATTTGTCGTTCCAAATAACAATGAACACAAATGTAATCCAGACGCAATTTTTTTGTGACAAAAATCCTAGATTTTTTCCTCAGTAGATGAATGGAAATCGTACAGTTCGAGTAGTTGGAATAAAAACCTGAAAGTCATGGTGGATGGCAAAAAGAAGGTAAGCAGTCCGAAGAAGCAAAAATTAAAATTGAAAACTGAATTTTTAGTGGTAATATCAATAAAAGTGGTAACATAGAAGTCGAGAACAATAATACTCGTAACGTTATAAAAGGAAAGCTATTTCATTAAGTATATCCAAAATTATGGTTTACAATTGACATAAAGAATAATAGTAATTATACTATTAATATAAATCTTGTGAAATGTTAGTTTAGATGGAATATGATTATAACATCTTAAATAAAAAGCGTTTAAAATGATATGTATTGTGTATAAATTGTATTTAAAATAGGTCTGTACTCTTCTGTAAACAGTGCAGAAAAATTTTCACACAATTTTCGTAATTTAAAAGTCAACAAAATTCACAATTATTTGACGTATTGTAAAATAAAAATTCTTGATTTGAATATTTTGTCAAGCGATATTTAACGTTTCCATCGTAAATGTTTCGAACAAGTCATCAACATAATAGCTATTTATGATTTACGTTAAAAGTGATACTTTATTTTGTGAGTGGAGAAATTTGCGAAACGAGTGCAGTCACTCCACTAACACGAACAAAATAAAGTCACTTTTAACACGAATATCATACACTATTGTTTGAGCACCTTTTCTATTTTGGTAACAAAATAAAAGTCGAAATCGCATATTTTGACATCTTTTGATAACTAATTATTTTTGATTTTTTTTAACAAGCAACGCGTATGTTGTGTGTTGTGGTAACCATCGTAATTGATAAGTGACAAAGAAAGTTCATAAAAGTTTTAAAAATGTCAGTCGATAAAAATATTTATTCAAATGAAAGTGATGATTTGTTACCAATAGACATTGAAGAGGCTGCAAAAAGAGCCACACTACAAATGCTGCCAAAAAAGTCGCGCCAGCAGTACGAAATTGCATACACTAATTTTCTCGCCTGGTGTAAATTGAAGAACATAGAAGGAAACTTCATTGAGAGAGTCTTTAAAAATGTTCTCTATAAGGATATTTTTGCGTGTTGAAAAGATTTTTAACACTAGTGTTAAAAATATTTTCAACACTATACCTTATAAACGTACAGTTTCAAAACTCAAAGGAGGCATTAAAAACGTCACTTTTAATAGCAGGTGTACAAAAAAGTGTTTTAGTGTGGTGGTAAATAACAGATGTATCAGTTTTTGGAATAACATCCAGTATAATCATAGAATATTTTTCGTTGGACGAATCCTTGCACATTTGTAAATTTTACACCTGTTTGAAATGTCAATACCTATGTTAAACGAAAAATTCCTTCGGTGTTCATACAATATGCATGAAAATAACGAATGAAAAATAAGAGATTATTTTTTTTGCCTCCGCTTCGAGGTTTTTACGTTAATTGTTGAAAAACTCGACTGAGCGTTATCGAAAGCGGAGTGTGTAAATATTTCAGTTAATTGCCGAGTAACTAGAGTCAATAACATACCAAAAAGTGAATTGGGCTGACTGTTCCACAGATCAAACATTTTTGTTTGAATTGGTTTAGTTGTGAATCTACCATCAATATATTAAGTAAGGATAAATCAGTCTATGTCATAGAATTTATAAGGCCCCTCCTTTTAAATTTCAAAATTCTCACATTGCAATTAATTTCATATATCTCAAGTAAATAACGATTACCTGGGGATGAAATAAGTAATAAGATATTGAATAATTGGAATTAGAAGATATTGCATTTCTGAAAAATATTTTTTCCAATTCTCACGTTTAATGGGTCATTTTGATTACTTTCAAATGTTACAAATTGTCTTTTTTTGAGTAGTTACATTGTTGAGTTTTCAAATTTTTTCGATTGATGTGTTTTTATTTGTATGTTTTACATTATTCAGTTTTTTGCGCTCTCTATGATTTGTATAGTTTTAAAGAAAATAAAGCATATTTTGATTTGATTTGATTCGATACCAAGATTTTTATTAATATTATAATAGCTGTTATTATGTATGTTAATTACAAACGATGATACTAAATTAAATGGCTTTGCTTGTTTCATGTTGCAAGTGTTATTGTTCTTGACTTTGTGATATCCACATTTCTTGATGTCACCACAAAAAATACCTTCACCAATTTTCACTTCTTCTCCTACGGAGTGCTTCACATTGCCTTCTCCAAAGGTCGACGATCGCCATCCACCATGCTGTTTGAATCCCGAAATAGCTGCTCCTTAGCCAACTGAAAGAGAAACAAAGGAGCTTCTGAAGCTATCGTCAGTATAATTTCCAGTATTAAGTTATCCGAGAAGAGATGCATTCCTATACTGAAGACGAAATCTAGGTTCCTCTGCTATCTTAAGTAGGACAACGCACGAGCCGCCAACCGCGGCGGTTGGCGGTCGGGCGGTTGTTAATTTGTACAGGAATATATGGTAGACAACGCACGGGCAGCCGCGTAACCGCGCGGTTGGGCGGTAGTCGACATCGTTCGCGGCGAACGCGGCAACCGCGCGGTCTTGCGGTTGTCGATTTGTACAGACTTGAATGGCAGACCACGCACGAGACCGCAATATCGCGCGGGTTCCCTTCATTATTAATTCAACATTTGTAGTAAATTTGATATTTTCAGTCACTCTGGTAATTTCCTTTTCAATTTTGTTCAGTAATTCACCGAAAGACGACGTTGACATACTGGTATAATTGAAAAATTTATCTTCGAAGCTTCTCGATTCTCTATAGAAAATTACGAATGCTCCTTTATTACTTCTTTGTTGAAGCAGAGGGTGAACCCAATATTTTGCATTGCAACGACGTTTGTTTCGTTTTTTATATAGAATTTAAATTTGCCAAATGGCTACCTAAAATTGTCACCCTAAGGGTGACAACGCACGAGCCGCCAACCGCCGCGGTTGGCGGTCGAGCGGTAGCGCGGTCGAGCGCGGATTGCTCTTGCGGTGGCCGTCGCGGTTTGTTGATCGCTAGTCGTCATGCAAGTGTCCGAGGTAGTAGCTCTAGCCATGTGGCAAATTTAAATTCTATCTAAAAAACGAAACAAACGCGTTGCAATGCAAAATATTGGATTCACCCTCTGCTTCAACAAAGAAGTAGTAGGAGCATTCGTAATTTTCTATAGAGAATTGAGAAGCTTCGAAGACAAATTTTTCAATTATAACAGTACCTATGTCAACATCGTCTTTCGGTGAATTACTGAACAAAATTGAAAAGGAAATTACCGGAGTGACTAAAAATATCAAATTTACTACAAATGTTAAATTAATAATGAAGGGAAACCGCGCGATATTGCGGTCTCGTGCGTCGTCTGCCATTCAAGTCTGTACAAATCGACAAGCGCAAGACCGCGCGGTTGCCGCGTTCGCCGCGCCCGATGTCGACTACCGCCGAACCGCGCGGTTACGCGGCTGCCCGTGCGTTGTCTACCATATATTCCTGTACAAATTAACAACCGCCCGACCGCCAACCGCCGCGGTTGGCGGCTCGTGCGTGGTCCTACTAAGACGCAGTGATATATTAATACGGCAAATTTTTACTGAAATGAATCTGTTGTTGATTGTTATTTGGAACTACAAATGATCTTTGTATTTTTGTTTTTGAATAATGAATTTTTACATCTATGTGAGAATTGTTGTCTCAGAATCATAACTACTTTTCTCCATAAAAATTTTTCATTTGCATCAATCAAAAATTTCTTATGCTTACAGGCGACACTTTTTTCACGAGCAATGCCACTACTTTGAGTTTATAACCTATATGTATGCTCTTGCTAACAGCTTAAGTTGATTTTAACATAGAAAACTTCCATACAAATACGCAAGAATTGCGGGTTCTCATACCTCATAGATCAAATGAATCATATTCTTTTTCGTATAGTAGCTCTAAGCTAACTGCTTTCGCCGATATTATTTTTTATATATATTCGTGACTGATTTGTTATCATCATATTTCTTAGATGAGGAATGAACTGACATAGTTGAATTTTTGAAAAACAGAATAAAATTTCACATTAACTAAAAAAAGGATTGAGTAAAAAATATTTCAATAGCATTATATATTGTGGTACCCTACTCAATGATAACACTGTCCTTTGTTTCACTACACTTTATTTATTTCTTAATAATTACAATATACAAACACTCGAATCACCCGATGTGCATAACATAACACAACTAATTAAACCTACAAGAATGACTAACTTCCTTCAGTCAATCGAACCATTATTCATCCATAGTCGGCGCATAATCATTAATGCCACGTATAGACTCCGCCAAGCAACAGTCACCTGCGGGTCTCCACATATATTTTTTAGTTTTTTTAAAAAGAGGTGGGACGTGTGCCCCTCTCACACGCGCCCGACCTCCGTACAATTTTGGCTTCCTCAACTTGATCATTTAGCCCTCAATTTACTATAATGAAGGAAACCACTTAAATCCGGACGCATACAAACACCGTGGGAATCGAACCCACCAACTCCGTCAACGAAGGAAAAAAAAAGGAAACACACGTGTTTCATTCCTCCCTGAAGTATGTGTCAGGAAGGCGGGCAGCTTGAGTTTGGGATTAACTCCTTCAGCCAGATGAGAGGATACACTTGTATGTACAAGTGCATTAAGGATAGGTGAGACGGGTCATTTATGGAACATAGGAAGTGTGGGTAGGGTTCAGAGGATTAATACTGGCCCAGCATTCGCCTTATAAGTTTGCAAGCAGTGACTCATATTACCATGAGGAAACCTCTGAAAAAAACTCATGGCAGACCAGTCGGCCCCGGGGTTTGAACCCGAGACCTCCCAAATACTAGCCAGCGTACCTAACATACTCGACTAACTAGCTTGGTCCGTCAACGGCATAGCGTTACTTATACTGCTCAGCCACGAACTCCCTTCAGTCAATCGAACCATTATTCATCCATAGTCGGCGCATGATCATGAATGCCACGTAGAGACTCCGCCAAGCAACAGTCACCTGCGGGTCTCCACATATATGTTTCTTGGGGCCGGTTTATTCACCTTTCAGTAAACTGTTCCGTAGCGTTACTGAGAGGATTGTCGCTCGTAAGTGTTTATTCATCTTCTAGTAGTACTAACTTTTCAGTAAGTAAAAGCTACTGAAGACTTTAACTTACAAATCACTTGGACCTGTCACTAAGGAATTACAGAGGAGATTCTAACCTAAAATTGTTTTTCGCGAGTTTAGTGTTTTTACGTAATTTTTTAAAAATGGATGTTATAGACGACATAAACCTTTTTCTCGACGAGATTAACGATCGCCGACCTTATAATAGCCAAAACAGATTTAACCAATGGGACAATTTAAACTGTTGGGATGATCTTGAATTTTTTCATAGATTTCGTTTAACAAAAAATTCGGTTGTAGAAACTTTAGCCTTCATAGAAGAAAGACTTTTACACCAATCTGAAAGGTATTTTATTGTAAACTATGTTAGAAAACCATTTCGATAACAATGAAATTTTTTAGAAACAATCCGATTCCGCCACTGCAACAGCTTTTGTTAACTCTCAGGTTTTATGCAACAGGTGGTTTTTATATATCTATTGGAGGTTTTGGAAATGTTCATAAGTCAACTGCTGCCAAAATAATTCATAGGGTTACCTCTGTACTAGCCAGTTTGGGACAACAATTTATTTGTATGCCTTCTACACAGGAAGAAAAGACCCGTGAACAAGTACAATTTGAGGAGATAGCACGTTTTCCTAGAGTTCTTGGTGCGATAGATTGCACACATATAAAAATTCAAAGCCCTGGTACGTTTAAACAAGGTACTTAAATAAAATCATTAATATATTTGTACCTTTTAGGGGGTCCAAATGCAGAAGTTTTTAGGAATAGAAAAGGGTTCTTTTCCTTAAATGTGCAGTGTGTGTGTGATGCCAGTTACAAGATTCGAGATATAGTTGCTCGATGGCCTGGCTCTTCCCATGATGCCTATATTTTTGACAATTCCAATATTAAACTACGCTTCGAAGGAAACGAATTTAGAAATACTGTATTATTAGGTGATAGTGCATATCCACTAAGACATTACATGATTACACCAATTCTAAATCCCCCAAATGAAGTGGAAAATCTTTTTAATGAGGCTCAAATTAGAACCAGAGGCACAATAGAAAGAACATTCGGCATTTGGAAGCGGCGCTTCCCTTGTCTTTCGATTGGCTTGAGGTGTAGGATACCAATGGTACAAGACATAATTGTGGCCACAGCGGTCTTACATAATATTGCGCGAAACAATATTATTGAAGAGAATGAAGCACTCCTAGGAAACGAAAATGTGGTAGAATTAGAGGAAAATATTGTTAATATTGATAATAATAATAATTTCCATCGTGCAGATTTTTTAAACTACTTCAGAAACTTGTAAATGAAATATCTTTTGTTCAAAAATACTATTTTTATTTATCAATGTATCAAATTTGTAAAATAATAAATATTAATTATTTAACTCTTTCTGAGTTTTTAATTTAATAAGGTCCAGTTCTTGTTCTAAAATTTTTTTCCTTAATTTATGCTCCTCTTCCTTCCTAGCATCTTCTTTTCGAGTACATTCTACTTGTAAGTTTATTTTTTCAATTTCTTTTTTTTCTATTAATTTTTGCAATTCTATTAACTCTCTCCGAGAGGATTCCAAGCGAGAAGCATCAGGTCTTTTTCCTCCGGAAGGCGTTTTTAATTTTTTATTTCGTGGTGTTCTTAAAGTGGAAGGGGTCCAGGAATCCCAAGTAATAGAACCTGAAAACAATTTTATTTTACAACATATTTTGATAAGTGATTATTATTATTATTATCTTTATTATTATAGGACATGCCTACTATACAAAACATTCATTCGGTACATCCATTTTAAAATAAATTTCTTACAACAAATGGCATAACTGCACACAAATTAAAGCCTACAATAAACATAGCATTAGGTTAGGCTACAAATCATATAATGTTTAGGGTACCCAATCCACAACAGGACAGGGAGCACCAAAGATATAAAGTTACAAAATTTCCGCATTCCGCGACCAATCACACTCTATCCCTGATGAGTTTTTTAAGTCTTCGTTTAAATTGACTAACGCTAATTGACTCTTTAATAAAATTCGGCAGCTTGTTAAACTCATTTAAACCCTTGTGGAATAAACTATTCATTCCAAACCTTGTATTTGTTCTTGTTATATAAAAATTCGCATGCCTTCTTACGTTGTAATTATGTATATCATGATTTCTATCTGCAAAACCTCCAAAATATTCCTCCTGATTAAGGAAATATCTGAGTGAGGAAAGAACACCTTAAATTACCTGTGTCAATCTGAGGTTCCTGTAAAACGGGTGCTGATGTTGCTTCACCATCTTCTGGCCTCGCTTTGTTTGACTCAGGCCTTG